>CBMN010038576.1:0-14639 GCA_000582825.1 Hordeum pubiflorum
AAAAAAAAAAAAAAAAGACAAGAGCATGAGCTAGCCGGATCGATCTGTCGGTGAATGTGCCTCTGCCTGCCGCTATCGGTGTGTCTAGTGCGGCCAAACCGCGTCGGTAAAAGCGGCACCCCGTTCTGCCTGGGCTGGGCAGAGCACTGGGCATGTGGTCGAGCACTCGGCTCCCGGCCGGCCGTTGTTTGTGCTGGAGCCAGGCCGATGGCGGCATTGCCGCTGCTGCCCCTCGCGCTCTCTCAAGGACCTTGTGCGCTGCAGCTGGCCTGCGTGTGCACCACTGCACCAAATCTGCCAATGTGGCCATAGTCTCTGGTGATCTCGAGAGAAATTCTGATCATTCCTCCGTCCATCACCGCAGCTCCGTGCCTTGGTGTAAAAAGGGGTACGGGTACGGGAAACCTTTGCATTATTGGTGACCATATACGGACGCTCGTGGCACGCGCGGGTCGTCGTCCTGGCAGGTCGTGTTCTCACACTTGTATTGCCGCGCATCTTGAAATACTGCTGCTGCTCCTATTAATGTAGTGACAGCCGTTTTGCTGTTCGTTTGCAGTCTTGCAGCGCAGCTCTCTGTTTATCAGCGATCATGGGTGGTTGCAGCTTGAAAGCTGTCGGCCATTCATGAATGCAGATCAAATTACCTGAGAGAGCAGTACTCCAGAGCAATTTTGCCAAAGATTTCTCCTTCCTCTTCTCAGTCTAAAAGAAGAAGATTAACCTTGTTGGACTGGACCAGAGCTCGAATACCAAATTGAGTAAATCATGTCGTCAGCTGGTCGTGCCCTCCTGCAATCACAAGCTCTTCATTTCCTCGCACAACCGTACATGCACATGTGTACATATCCACGAGAGTGTCCACGTTGCTATAAAAAGTGACGCTCCTCCAATGTCCAACCCCCCTCGCTCACCCGCACCACGGTCCCTGTCCGTCACGTTCGGCCCCGCTCACTCCCCAGTGATCTCACTCCCACCACGGGATGCCACCCCCCACTCCAAGAACCAAGCGACCGGCCGAAGCGGCCAGGCTCCTCCTCGCCACCTTCCTCCTCCTGCTCCTCACATTCCTCTTCGCCCACAGCGCATTCACCGCCTCCGACGACCACCAAGACGGTGGTCACCACCACGCGCGCACGCTCCTCGACGCCAATGCGGACGCGGACGCCGAGCACGCGGCGGCCGTGGACCGGCATTGCGCGGGCATGCTGCACCGGGAGGTCTGCGTGTCGACGCTGGCCGGCGTGCAGGGGCTGGCGCGGAAGCCGCTCGGGGACGTGATCTCGGAGGTGGTGGGGCGCGCGGCGTCGGCGGTGCGGTCCGCCGCGTCCAACTGCACGTCCTACCTCGCGCGCCCGCGCCGGCTGCGCCTGCGCGACCGCCTCGCGCTGTCCGACTGCCTGGAGCTGTTCGGGCACACGCTGAGCCAGCTCGGCACGGCGGCGGCCGAGCTCTCGGCCGGCAACCGCACCGCGGAGGACTCCATCGCGGGCGTGCAGACGGTGCTGTCGGCGGCCATGACGAACCAGTACACCTGCCTGGAGGGGTTCGCGGGGCCGTCGGCGTCGGAGGACGGGCGCGTCCGGCCCTACATCCAGGGCCGCATCTACCACGTGGCCCACCTCGTGTCCAACTCGCTCGCCATGGTCCGCCGCCTCCCGCAGCGCCGCCGCGGGCGCGGGCTCCGCGCGAGGACCGCAAGAAGAGCCACGGGCGAGGAGGCGTTCGAGGGGTACGGGCCGGTGCGGCGCGGGTTCCCGACGTGGGTGGCGGCGGCGGACCGGAGGCGGCTGCTGCAGCAGCAGGGCGTCCCCGTGCCGGACCTGGTGGTGGCCAAGGACGGGAGCGGCAACTTCACGACGGTGGGGGAGGCGGTGGCGGCGGCGCCCAACAACAGCGCGACGCGGTACGTGATCCACATTAAGGCCGGGGGCTACTTCGAGAACGTGGAGGTGGGCAGCGAGAAGACCAACCTGATGTTCGTCGGCGACGGCATGTGGAAGACCGTCATCAAGGCCAGCCGCAACGTCGTCGACAACGACACCACCTTCCGCTCCGCCACGCTAGGTATGTGATGCCGATGCGAGCCCACAAACCTCTTCACGCCCGTGCAGACACACACACAGTCAGATCACTGCATAGCCCCCGTAATAAACACGAACAGTGGCGCTGCCGTCTCGACGTACTGTTCGCCACGAGCCGATGTCGGCATGCCGACGCCGCCGCCGGCATGGCCGGACGGATGCATATGCACGCGCACGCGCGCAGGGCGCGGCGCGGCTTGGTGGTTTGCGTGAGATGCGACTCGTGACGGAGCGTCCGTCCGCGGTACATTGGTCACGAGTGCCATCTTGGTCAGGTAACAACGGGGGAACAGGGCCTGCTTCTATTACTTCTTCTAGCGTACTAGGTGCGGGCAGGGACTGGACCACGTTGGGCAAATAGTTACGGACAAATGCTGGAGATAATTGGATTTGGCGCCACTCGCTATACTGCTAGCTCGTGTCCACGAGCTCTCGTGTGTGTCTGCGATGCCGCCATGGTACGGTGCACGGCCGTTGATTCTTGGCATCCGGAGCAGTTACAATGGTTAGGTTCGGGTTGGGTTGGGTGGGTGGGTGAGATAGCTTGCCATGGACGAGCACGGCAAACCTACGCTGACACGCGAGCTAGCGCTGCCGGTCCGTAGCTGCAATGCAAATGCAACCCCGGGGCGAGGTTGATGGTAGCAGAAACCGATCCTATGATCTGACCGCATTCAACAGCCACTAGAGCCGATTGTGGCACGACGGTGCACCTTCTTTGGGCGCTTCGATCTCCTTTTTTCTCCTTTGCGCCGAGTGGGTGTGAACGAACTGATGTCTGGTGTCTAGCTCCTCCGATCGGTCGGTCGAGCTGATCCCCTTGGATCGCAGTGGGGATGGATGGCCCAGCCTCAATCTTCTGCGGGCACCGACACGTAGATTCGTCTCGGTACTGTAGGTTGCCAAACAGTTAGCACCCATCCAGTGGAGGGCACATGCGCGCCTTTCAGAACAGAAAGGAAGTCCTTCTCGTTGGCAATACTCGTGCTCAAGCAAGAGGAGCAATCAATCCAGTTATGTCCTCCGATGCCGCCTTGAGGCTTAAGCCAGGGAACAAGAGCAAGCCGACGCTGGTCCTGACGATCATTTGGGTTGGGCGAGGCGTGGGCGGCCGATGCGTGTGGCTTATACGGCCGGCCGGACGCGGCCTCGTCCACCACGCCGGTGCTTTCCGGCTTTGTCCGGTTGCGCCATCGGCACAAACACACGCATTTTGGGACGGATTTAACATGCATGGGCGACTTAAGATGGAGAGATAGGGGACGGGTGTGGTGCAGGGCCCTCCATTGGCGCCGCTAGAGCCTTTGATTAACTCCGTCGCCGAATGTGGCACGCCGTGTGGTTGGTTGACACGGCGCTATCGTCGTCCACGGTGTCGGTGCGACGAGATGAGACGACGCATCGCCACCCACAAGACCGGTGCCCTCACGTGCATCTGTTCCTCGCATTCATTCATTCATGGCCTGGCCAGTGGCGACCAGCCTCCACGTACGGCCCGGCTGCACCACGCGGAGCCGCAGTCCACACACGACACGACTTGTACCACACCAGTGCGGCAACCGGCAACAAGTACACGGACGCGTTCACGTGCAGTAACAACCATAGATAGAATCTAGTACCACACGCCTGAATGTAATGGAGAAAAAAGAACCAGAGTTCATAAATCTGATGGCTCTGTACGTAGCTGACCGACATCTGACACGGTTCATTGATCTCGCAGCGGTGATCGGGGCGGGGTTCCTGGCGCGGGACCTGACGGTGGAGAACGCGGCGGGGCCGGCGAAGCACCAGGCGGTGGCGCTGCGGGTGAACGCGGACCTGTCGGCCTTCTACCGCTGCAGCTTCGCGGGGTACCAGGACACGCTCTACGCGCACTCGCTCCGCCAGTTCTACCGCGACTGCGACGTCTACGGCACCGTCGACTTCGTCTTCGGCGACGCCGCCGTCCTGCTCCAGAACTGCAGCCTCTACGCGCGCCGCCCGGGCCCCGGCCAGAAGAACGTCTTCACGGCGCAGGGCCGCGAGGACCCCAATCAGAACACCGGCATCGCCATGCAGGGCTGCAAGGTCGCCGCCGCCGCCGACCTCCTCCCCGTGCTCGCCAACTTCTCCTCCTACCTGGGACGGCCCTGGAAGGCCTACTCCCGGACGGTGTTCATGCAGTCCAAGATGGAGGCCCTGGTGCACCCCCGGGGCTGGCTCGAGTGGAACGGCACCTTCGCGCTCGACACGCTCTACTACGCCGAGTACATGAACCGGGGCCCCGGTGCCGACACGTCGGCGAGGGTCGCCTGGCCCGGGTACCGGGTGATCACCGCCGCCGCAGACGCCGGCAACTTCACCGCCCAGGCGTTCATCCAGGGCGACCTCTGGCTCAACTCCACCTCCTTCCCCTACACGCTCGGCCTCGGGTAGAATAGAATGACCGAAATGTATGGGTACAGGGATTTATTCTGGTTCATAGGTAAAAAGCTGGTCTGTTTGGAATGACCGAATAAGGGAGTTTTGGCGTAGGCCGAAGGCTAGTCAGGAAAGGGGTTACATTAGGCTCTCATTTCTACAGTACACTTAAGAGAAACAGTTGGTGCCAACGTTCAAATCTGCATGCAATACTCATTGGTACTGAGACCATTGTCCAGATCTGTAATAGTCATTGGTACTCATGCAACTGTGCTGGTAGGGTTGAACATTAAAGATGTGTCATGGTTCTTATGGACAAATATGACAATGGAATCGACAAGGCAAACAGGGAGTGTACATGGAGGAATCTAACGCCACTTATTCACCAGTCTATCTACCCGTAACTGTGATCATGTCCTTAACTGACCTTCTCCAGAGGTTTGCCGTCCCCCCTTTTATTGAATCTGGACCTCATCAGCATCTTACAGCCTTGCCCTTTGCAGCTCCAGCTTCGCAATCGTGCCGAGATGGACTTCATCAGGGCCGTCAGCGAGCCGTAGCGTCCTAGCGGTTGCCCATAGATGGGATAGGACCGTGTCGGACGAGACCCCAGCAGCGCCGTGGACTTGCATTGCCATGTCAAGCACTTTCAGGGCCATATTTGGAGCTGCCACCTACACCAAGGCCAGATTCACTGAAATTTTGTTGCTACAGTTCATTAAAAGGACAAAGGTGCTGAAGTGCTGTAACTTTACCTTGGCCATTGCGAGGATCCCACGGGCCTTCTTGTTCCCATGCCGGTCGAGCTGATCGGCTGCTTCAAGCACCAGAAGCCTAGTTTGCTCCAGTTCTATCCGGCACTGGAGTCCGCGTTCAAGTTAGTGGAATGGACACAACAAAAGATGGGAACAAAAAAAAACAATAGAGTTTAGAAATTGAAACGTTCACGAGTGAAGTATTCTGTGCTATAAGCTTAATCTTGACATGTATCATCACTAAAATGCTTCAAAGAAATAAATGAATGAACAGTTCAATCTGAGAAGCTGAGTGGGGCTGTTATTTGTATGGTCTCTGGACCACATATATGTACAGGTGGCAGATTAACACTATAACTCAAATAGGCAATAAAATGGTACCTAACATATGAAATATAAACATTTTTTTATCTATCCAAGATTTTGTAAATTGATCATTTAAATAGTTAAATGAATCATGCAAGCAGTCGAAGCGGTTATACCTTTGCCAGGTCTGATTGAAAGGAACCATGCTGTGCAATCTTCTTCCCAAACGCAGTCCTACTTAAGGCCCTCTCAACCATCATATTCATGCCACGTTCAGCTGCTCCTATTAGTCGCATGCAATGATGTAATCTTCCAGGACCTAGTCTTCCCTGCAGAGCAACATAAATATGACACAGAAAGTACAGGTTGGAAATGATCAATAGTAGTATCAGAACAGTTCTACTTACTTGAGCAATCTCGAAACCACGTCCTTCCCCGAGGAGGATATTTGTGACCGGAACACGCACGTTATCAAAAGTAATCTCTGCATGTCCATGTGGTGCATCATCGAACCCAAAGACTAACAATGGTCTCTTTATCTGCACTCCGGGAGTGTTGATATCAACTAAGATCATAGACTGCTGCTTATGCTTAGGTGCAGAGAAATCTGTTTTTCCCTGCATGAAATAAACACCGCTTAACATTGCAAGAAACATATACATCACCCACAACACCGCTTTCATGGATAGATGTTATGGTTACCATTAATATCAGGATTTTGCACCTCGGGTCCATAGCCCCACTGGTCCACCATTTCCTGCCATTTATCACATAGAAATCTCCCTGCCTGTAGAGGGTAAAATATTAAAGTAATCAGCAACGCAGAAAGCTCAAGGTAAAGAACATGATGCCATTTGTATAAACTATCAAACGAGGGGCAGGAAATGTATGCCATGAGGATATAATTGATTTCCTGTAATACACAAGAATTTGGAGTCAAACTAAAAATACTTTTAAGATGAGAAAAATAGACAAAAGAAAATGCTGGTATCTGTACGAACTAGGATCGACTAAACATGTCCTTTGCAACTATATGATAGCCCATATTTCGAAGGTAATAGCTTTGCAACTAAGGGGGGGAGGGGGGGAGGCAGTAGTTAGCACATGTGACAAGATATCAACAGCCTAAAGCAGCAACTATAACATGGTTGTTGCCCACTAATATTTTATACAGTACATATTATTACCTGGATATTGAACATTCAATATTTGTTGCATCTGAGGATGCAACTTGTGGTTCTGTCATTGCAAATCCCGAACGAATTTTCCCTTCCAGTAAAGGAACAAGCCACTGCTTCTGTTGCTCCTTAGTCCCATATCTCAACAGGACCTACAATGTGATTTTCATATTATAAATAAATTGTTAGATACAAATTTACTAGCACCAATCATAACAAAGCATTCACAGTCGAGATATATTTTAAGATACTTATAAAAATTATTGGCATGCTAAAGATTGCACGTTTCCAAGGACAAACATAACGATGGCATCATTCATTGGTAATTTGCAGATTTGATACAGATAGATATTCTCAAAACAAAGTAATTTCTCAAAATATGCTTGGCTAGTGGGGTAAGATACAGTGACAGCCTTTGAGAATCATGCCTATAAACGGACATGCTGAAAAGCCTTACCTCCATATTACCCGTATCAGGTGCACCACAGTTAAATACTTGTGGAGCCCAAACTGAACGGCCCATAATCTCACATAAATATCCATACTCAAGATTTGTGAGACCAGCACCTAGCAAAAGATCATTTGAACTTCCAGAAGAAACATAAGATCGGTCCTCAAGGAGTAGCTTTCTTGCTCTAGCAGCACTGTCAAGCTGCAGATTAACAATTTTAATCAGCATAGAAGTCAGCATAAAATAGATGTACCCTTCATTACTATAAGAAATAAAGTTCTTAATTTTCTGGATCAGGTAAACACGAAAGGCGTGAAAAGAAAATAGTGAGTACCGGAATAAATAAGTTCCACAATCCCTCCTCTTTTGCTAATGCTTTCAAAAAAATTTCTTCAGGATGGATTGTCCACCGTGAGGTTGATTGTGCATGTTTGTATAACTCGTCCTCCTTGGGGTATATATGATCTTTCATGAACTTCATTATTTTTTGCCGTAGCTGCATAACCTTTTCACTAGGAACAAATTTGCCTTGACCACTTGTCAAAGTTGAATCTTCCTGCTCTACATGGAAACCTTGCTGGGGAGCCTTCGAGACATGCATACCTTTAAATGTGAACGCTTAGTTAACAACATTTGAGTGCATTAGACTTTACAGGAATAATGATTGCTCCTAAAAAGGGAATGAAGGATCATAACCACATTTTCCATGTCTATGTGAAGTAGTTTATTTGGAAACAGGAACAAGGTTTAAGAAAACGAAAAGATCTTGCCCACAAAGCGCACTCAAATAGGTGGCAGGAAGTTGTTAAGATGAAGCTGTGAAATATAATTACCTGTAGCAGGGTGTGCTCGCAGGACATTTTCTCTATTAATGTAATCGCAGGCACAGTCAACCATAACATTGCCAGCTTTGCCGGCAAATCTAGCACGCTCACCGCCTGAAGCATTACCCTGTGTGCCAGCTAAAATAAATTAGAATATATAAACAGACACAGATTTCATGAGTTCAAGACAAAGTACCATAGTCCATCTGTGGTATACTCCTGCATAGATAGATGCCCCTCGAAACAGTGAAAAGGCAACGTAGAACTTCCAATTTGCTGCAGGCCAAGGTCGTGCCTGAGGGGAATTTAAAAGAAGAAAGTGAATGATAAAAACCAGTGAATAAGACTGGCTTTTTATCCAGCCAGCATGAAAAAAGAAGCAAACACGATGCTTACAGACATAGAGCAGTACACAGCTAGGTACTCTTCCAGTTGAGGAATGCCATCTGGAATGCCAGAATGTTCAAATCCTCCATACGAACTATTTTCACTGAGTGCTGCATCAATAATATATGGCTGCAAAGATAAATAATAAACAACGTAAAACATACAGAATCGCATGACCTAAATGCTATGCAAACAGGTACAAGAATTTCTATTGTTGGTGAACACATGGTACCGATACAATAATGATGACCAAATAGGACACAAACTTTTCTTCAGAATTACCTAGAAAAAACTTCTCAGACTTAACACATAAAGTTCAGTTATGACCTTTGACCTATGTTGATGTCGTGACTATCACACAACTCAATTAAAACAAAACATGTCCAGGACTCCAGCAAAATAAGCTTGCTGAAAACAAAATATGATATTGTGAAATATTCATATCAAAGTGGCTTCAAGATATCAAGATATCAAGAGTATAGCCGTCCTAGATTTATTATAGAACTTCAGTCAAAGGTATAGCAGGGTACTTCCCTACAGTCATTCTTTCAAGACAACTTCAGCTAAATCATGGTGAGCAAAGTGATATAGTGCCCAATGCATAGTCACCTAAGCTATCCAATCACATCAGAAGAGCTATAACTGTTTCTAGAGAACATGCAAATAGCACAAGAAAACGTGTTGTAAATAGGTGAATAATTCCTAACAATATTCTGTATAAGAAGGTATTTCACATTTTCCCTAACAGAGTGTATTTCATATTTCATACCATACAGCTGTAAGCAACATCACACATCTGATTCCCCAAAGTAGATAATTCCCAATCAAGTACACCTATCACTCGATCCTGTGGAGAAACAGAAACAATATTTTCAGATCAATGAAACAGAAGCAATAATCATACGAAATATTTAAGTAGTGTAAAGTTGTTAGGAGATTGCATAAATACCTCAGTTGGGTGAAAAACAAGGTTATCAATACGATAATCACCATGAACAAGGCCAGTTCCCAATCCTGTTGATGAATCTTCTTCTGGTATATTTTCTTTCAGCCAACCAATTAGATCAAGCATCTTCTGATAACGTGCAGGCTTCCCTTCACCGGTTGAATGAAGATATTGTTTTCCCCATCTTTCTACCTACCCAGTAAACAGTAAGCATCTTTAGAAACAGATGGAATATCACATTCACTGGTATCATTATTCATAACATGACAACAGAATTCCATTTTTTTGTTAATTTAATCAATCAAGTCCACATAAGAAAGTGTTTGCGAAAAAAGGATAGCACATTTGCTTGTAGAGTTCTTAATCTGCTGAAGTGCCAAAGTGCAAAAAATAAAGACAAGGCAGTCAAACTGATTAAGAACTCTATAAGCAAATCGGGAGTGTTTCCGAGTATCATTGCTTTGCTTCGCTGTTGATAGTAACTAATCACAGACCCTCTGGAGGCATATCAAAGGCTTGTTGGTGTTTCATGCATTTATCCTCGCAAAACCAGATATTAGATGCACATAGAATGTGTTAAGTTGATATACGCATGGTCCTAGAGCTTCCAAACAGATGATGAGGTGCTTGAAGAGTAGCCCTGTGAAAGCCAAAAGAGCCAACTACTGCGTGACTGTACCAAGCAGGTTGAATTTGATAGGTTATTTGCCAATGAGAAGCTGGACAGCAACATGCTGAATTTGAGTATGTCAAGTCCGGGGATCAGTGGCTTACGGTTTCACTAAGCGGATAGATCCCAGTGAGGATAAATGTGTAACTATCTCCATGTTCATCTGTTTTTCCTCTCCGGGACAATACAAAAAATAAACGTTCCATGCAAGCCAATGCATAAGGGCATCGAGAAACGTTTGAAAGTGCATTAATTAGCTCTTTTTTCTGAAGGAGAAACTAGAGACGAAATGGCTAAAGTTACATTAGAAGTGTAGAGAAGTATTTTGACAAACGATTGAGAGGTTAAAATGACATATTTCAAAACAGAAGGGGTAACAAGTGTTTGAGCGATGGCCCCATGATGATATGTATTGGAGTCTAGTTATAATCACAGAAATGTAAATAAAGAGTGTCGGGTCCTGAAGGACAATACATGATTATGCCCCTAGTTTTCTGTACAATAAGAGGTAGATTGACCTAAAGCAACACAAAAGTAGTTCATATCGCCCCAAGAGGCATAGTTCATCCTTCAAAATTAACCTACACGTGAGACTTGTACTTAGTGTGTGAGTACAAAAGCTTTTACTCATAGCATTGCACCCTAGGCGAGTTCTCATATGCAACTCAATGATAATAGAAATAAATTTGATTTACTTTTGTCATCAGAAAACAGTCAGGGGAGGGAGGTAAATACTCCATACTTGTCTTTTGCAATAATTGTCTCTTCTTCCATACTTATGCAATCCAACTGCAGTCGCATCAATTTTGTGTACAGCAGCCAAAGTTTTTGCAGCAGCCAAGTATATATTCCTCCGCTTATCTGTGGTTATTCCCTGCGTAAGAAATGGGTACAAGAGATCAGAAAACCACCATAAATATAATCATTGCCAATTTCACACATTCATTTCCTTAAAATGGAATTATGGGAAATCTGATCCCAGCTCTCTAAATGTCGTACAGGAGCGAGGGGTTTGGAAAGTATCGTTGCCTTTTACAGTTTGTGTTTAATATAAGTCTTGTAGGTTCAAACCAATGCTAAGGTTTCTAGTTGTTGATACGATTTTAAGGCTGCTCTCTGTATGTTCCCATACATTGGATACAAGCACAATAACACTGTATTTGTGCTACAACTACTACTACCGTAGCCATAAGCTAGGTAAATGTGTGGTGATGGGCAAATACTGTACAAACTCCTCATGGAAATGGAAACATTACCCACTAACAAGTAAACTAACAGGTTGATGAACTGGTCAATAAATCTTAAGAATGGGCAGAATAAGGGACATTCAGTAAGAAGCGTACCGTTAACTTGTTATCAAGATATAATGCCCCTTCAAGATACTCCATTATGTAGAAAGGAGTTCCGATCACACTAGCATCAGTGCAAAGGCAAAACACCTTAGGGACAGGAACATCCGTGTAAGCACCCAGAGCCTTGAGAACCTGCTTCCATAACAAAAAACAGCTCAGACAATAAACTCACATCACTTCAGAGAAGGAAACAGCAACACATTAGATGCATTTCGCATGCGATAAACCCAGCATTGCATGCCACAGTTATTTAAAGCCAAAATATCACAATCGTTTTCCTCTAAGCAAACATGACAACTGTGCTGATAAATCTCCTAATCATACAACAGCTAGCTAGAAGGCCCAAATGGGTGTTCATAAGCACCCGAAATGAACTGCTTGGTTAACTCAGACCAAACATCACATGTACAATTTCATCAGTGAAACAAGATGTAGAATTAGTATGACTCCCTTCCGAGTTCCGTAGTAGACGGTAATTACACCACTGTAGCACAACCACAATCACCCCGAGCATAAGCGGCACCTAAGACTAAGAGCAGCTCTATCCCATCCGAGATCGAACCGGGTTCTCACAGCGGATTAAGTTCAACTAAACCGGGGAACGGGAGCCGGCCGAAGTGGGCAGCGAGGCGGAGGAGGAGGATCTGGGGCGGACCTGGAACTCGCGCTCGACGGCGTGGGCGGACTGGAGAATTGCGCCGGCGGGCTTCTTCCGCAGCACGTAGCGGCGGGGCTCCCCGCCGGGCGCGGAGGCCTCGAGGCAGTAGGTGGGGTTGGACTGGCCGTGGCCGAACTGCGTGAGGGACAGGCCCGTGGCGGGCGCGGGGAAGCCCGGGACGTGCGCGGCCGCGTACCGCAGCAGCGCCGCCTCGTCCAGCGCCTGCGCCGCGTGCACCGGCCGCAGCAGCTCCGAGGTCAGCGTCGCCATCTCGCTCGCTCGCTCGCCAGTCCGGGATTGGATTGCGGGCGGAGGACGGGGATGATGAGGGGGACAGACAGGGGGCGACGACTGTGGAACAGTTCGCTTCTACTACTACTTCTCAAAACGAAAAAAAGAAAAGAAAAAAAACAGTTCGCTTCTTCTTCTCTCTTTTTTTTCGGCGAGGGTTGATGATGGTTGATCGTGGCCGTTGCCGGCCCGCACGGAGCGGCGTTGCGTGCGCGCCTCGAGAACATCGGCGTAGATGCGTATCTCGTACTATGAAAATGCGACTTTGGGCGAAGATGATTGGCTTGGCTTGGCTTGGCTTGGCTTGTCGCGCTCGATCGGCTGCCGAGCTGGAATGCGACGTGACGGGCTTGGATTGGGATCAGCTTTTGGTTTTTGTTTGGATGAGGATTAACTTTCGGGTGGATAGAGGATTAACTTTTTGGCGTCGGCCGGTCAATCGGACGCGCGTGCGGTGCCGTTTCATCGAACCTCGCCAAGCCGCCTCCCAGCGTCTCCCACCAGCTCGTCGCAAGTTGCTCACTGGAATTCGCAGGGGGCATACACCTGTCAAGCCCAACCCGGCAGCTCGATTGCCTCGTGATTCGCGAAGTGGTTGAATTTTGTACGAGGCATGATAAGTTTTAAGTTTCAGCCATTGAAACTTACAACTTTTTAGCTGAAATTTGTGATTTTCTCGCTTGTTCTTATCAAGTTTTAAAGAAAAAAAAATTGAAGATATTTTTATTGTCGTTTGTAGGCATAGAAAATCGTGATTTTATAGGTCGCTCGTATTAAGTTTCAAGAGTTGAAACTTAACATATTTTTTTTTCAAAATTCATCTAGACGTATTCAAAATAAAACTTAATTGAAAGCCCTCGTCACGAGAAACACGATGAAACTTAACATATTTAATTTTCAAAATTCATCTAGACGTATTAAAAAAAGTTAATTGAAAGCCCTCGTCACGTTGAAACTTAACATATTTTTTTCCAAAATTCATCTAGACGTATTCAAAATAAAACTTAATTGAAAGCCCTCGTCACGAGAAACACGATATAAAAATAGAACTTAATTTGAACTGTTTGTTCAAAAGATATAAAGATTTAAAAATCAGAAACCACAAATACAAATAAAAGTACGCAGTGGGGACTCGGTGCCCCCACACTTGCGTGCCCAAAATCCGCTCCCAAGTTGCTCATTGCTCGCAACACAACCGGCTCGACACCCCGCGGTCTCGCAGCATCGACGCTTCGTCGGCTTGCGGCACCATCATCGAATACAGTTATCGATGGTCACGACATCCTGTGGATACCGTCGCAAGAGATGTTACCGTCTAGCTACATCCGGTGGGCACCACCGTGTTGTAGCTCACCGGCCCAGCACTGACTTGAAGCGGTAGCAGTGGCCTAAGCAGCACTGCCCCCTGCAACAACACCTCGCTAGCCATCGGTGAGGCCGCTCACGGAGTGGTTGTGATAGGCTTGTAGCAGCGCCTTGGCCACGACCTCGCGTCATATTCGGGCATCACATTGTATGCGGCGCATCACTGGTCTTGCAACATCCACCCCCAACCTTGCAACATCGCGTAGTGAGACGGAGGGGAGGAAGGCTAACGGCTTGCGATGGTGAGAGAAAGACAGTTTGTGGTTGAAATTAAACAACCGGTTGGAATTCTCGTGGAGACAAGATAGAGGGAAGGGCGACACGTCGGCCCCACTAGAAAGCTAGCGTGCATGGAGGGCAATCGATATCTGTTCGCTTATCGGTCGATTCCAATCATTTATCTTAATTTTATCGCCACACTAATGATTTTTTACCAACACTATTTTTTTTCCAGAACATGCACAAATATGTATATTTGTACATTAAAGAAGAAAGGGTGGATAGATCCATCCACAACACACACACACACACCCCAAAGAAAAAGTCTCAATCTCCACGTAGGATACCTGCCTGCTTTCGTGCGCGCCGCTCGCATTTGATCTTGCTAAGTATACGATCCAATGAAGGGCTAGCGCAATCAAATACTATTTGTGTTCATGTGTTTTCAAAGCTCCCACAAGGCGAGCATGATAATCAAACTAATGCCATTCTATTGATGTTGATCCCTTCTCCTAGCTGCACCAATCTACCGGCATATCGGCAGCCTTCAGCGACTAATCTGGTTTACCTAAAGCCGTGGAAGTCTGCGACTAGACAGTCCTCACAAAGACACGGTCCAACAACATACTCCCTCTGTTCCTAAATATAAGTCTTTTTAGAGATTTCATCATAAATTACATACGGATGTATATAGACATACTTTAAAGTATAGATTCACCCATTTTGCCTCGTATGTAGTCCATAGTGGAATCT
>CBMN010038577.1:0-10987 GCA_000582825.1 Hordeum pubiflorum
CCCGACCCTTTAGTCCCGGTTCCAGAACCGGGACAAATGGGCCTCTAGAACCGGGACAAATGGGTCATTTTCTACTAGTGGATCATCCCCTACATCAATTAAATGAACCTGCAGAGGTAGTGATTGAGAAAAAACTACCACTTTAGGGGTATGCGTCCCATAGAACTACCACTTTTAAAAAGTGACCAAAACCTACCAAAATTTGTTAATTTTATGACTAAAAACTACCACTATCAGATAAAGGTCAGGCTAGACGATTTAAACACGTTTATGACATGCGGGACCCACCAGTCAGGGCAGATGTGACAACGAAGTCAACTACGTTTATTTTGACCGCTAAGTTGACCATTATTACCGGTGGGGCCCACACACAGCATCAACCTTCTTCTTCCCCTCTCTTTCTCTCTCTCTCTCTCTCTCTGGAATTTCCTCGAACATCTCGTGTGTGTGGGAGGGAGGTAGGGGAGCTCCGGCGACAACCTTCCCGGTCTTGATGTCGACATGGTGGACGTCGTTGGAATGGGGTGCGGGCGGCGTTGGCGGACACGGAGCACCGACCATTGTCGAACAATAGAAGACATCACTAGAATTATTACAACACCCTTCCACAACTTAACAAAGTAAAAGGTTCATTCAAATTGTACCTCAAACCATTTTGTAACATGAAAAAACCCAAGTAAACTTCATATTCTTCTAAAAATAGAGAGAGAAAAATCTTGGGTCCCAAAATTTCATATATGGAAGGATGGCTTAATGTGTTCTAGATACCTAATGTTGCTTTTTGATCATTTCAAAATAATGCTTTTTGATCCACAAATAAATAATACAACATGGCGGGGCATATAGTGGAATGGTGGAAAGATGATCAGCAGATAGACTTGTACGAGCTGCCCCTAGAGCCCTTCGAATGGCCTTTGGCCAACATCTTCGCCTTAGTCACCGTTCAAACATAAGTGTCAGCCTTTTGCGACCTTGCTGAACGCGATGGTGACCAACAACGCGCCCATAAAGATGTACATGTTCTTCATGATGGCGGACCCGGTGTTGCTCATCGCCTGCTCAACCCTGTAGATTTGGTCTTGTCGGAGACCTAACTCTTGGTCCATCTCCTCGACATCCTCGTGAGCCACAGAGGTGCCCATGGTGGAATTCTCACTGAGACCGGTCTTCTTTGAAGCCGCCTTGGCGCCATAAGTGGATGTGAAGCCGTGCTTCTCGTCGAAAGCTTTCGCCTTGCCAACCGTGTTGCTAAGGGTGAAATCCCTGACAAGCATAGTGTTGACAACATCTTCAGCCTTGTGTATGACACTGTAGCCACCATGGTACTCCCGCTCCACTCATTTAGGAACTGAAGATAGCGGGTACACCGCAAGGCCAAGATTATCTGGAGACCACCGATGGAACCACACATCCCCACGGACTATCGTGCTACTTATTTCATTTTCCGATGGAAAACACAATGACGAAGAGGTGGAGCATATTCAGAAAGCTAGGATTCTTGGGGTTGATTCCCATTATTTGGCAACTTAATTTCAATGTAGGAGTACATCAAACATCGATCCCTCATGCATGTGCCTATGCATTTCGTGTAGCTTGTCATTTTATACTAGTTTGGTAGTCTCCTATGCTCGAGTGCATTTTTGTGCATACATATATTAGTTTCTTAGTTACTGTAAATAACTAATGAAGAAGTTCATTTGTTAACTATTTCGAGTAATATGTTAAATATAAATTTCACCGGTTTAAAAATGCTCCCGGTGATGTTCTTATGTTATTGACATGACTGATTGCCAACATACAACACGGAAATGACCACCACTAATGTTCGTGTGTCTCAGACAAAATAAAAATAGAGTGAATGACAATGAGGTGGTTCCACTTTGGAGATACTTGGTACCATTTGAATCGAGTCTATTCCATGTCGGTGCACACAAGAAGAGTCCTTCTCAAGCTAACTTCCGTGATGAATTTGACTTCATGTGGAAAGCAAGATTGGTGATGAATTCAATTTCATGTGGAAAGCAAGATTAGTGAAGAATTTGACTCTCTCCTGACTCTCTCCTGCAAGCAAGAGTGGTGAAATAGGCTTCACGTGGAAAGCAAGATCATGCGGTCAGAATTCCGGATGCTTCCAAGTCCTAGGATGTTTGTGCGTCTCGACAACATTACAAAAGCAGATTCAACTAAGTGTCAAGCTCGTGTCCGTTGCATATGCAGGTAGCGTCAATGTTGATACGCATCATATCAAAAGCTGTTCCAAGTGCAAACCTTGTGTGCATTGCTTATGTGGTGCATGCTAGTATGGACCTATCAACCACTAAGCTTTAGGCCTTGCTCATGAAATGGCTTTGTGGCAAGCTATGATCATGTTGCATGCCTCCTCTCCTCTCATGCTTAAATAGAAGCATTGTTACATTACCATTTGATACCATATGATGCAACAACCATGCGATAAATGCTTTCATGCCAAGCAATTCAATACGGGCATACAGAGCACATGAGCATTTGTGTAGTAGTATGATCATCCCCTCCCTGAGTACAGTGCATTTGTCGAGCAACACAACGCTAGTAATATTATTACAGCACCCTTCCACAACTTAACAATAACAGAGTAAAAGGTTAATTCCAACTCTACCTTGAACCATTTTGTAACATGTAAAACCCCAAAGTAAATTCCCTGTTCTTCTACAAAGAGAGAAAAAAAAATCCTGGGTCACAAAAGTCCACATATGGAAGGGGTGATCTGATGTGTTCTATATATCTAATGTTGTTTTCTGATCCACCAATAAATAATACAACATGGCAAGAGGCACATAGAGGAACCAGGGGCGACGATCAGCGGATGGGCGTGTACGAGCTGCCCCCAGAGCCCTTCTGCTGGTCCTCGGCCGACATCTTCTCCTTCGTCATCGTGCCGACGTCAGTGGCGGCCTTGGCGACCTTGCCAAACGCACTGGTGACCCACGACGCGCTGGTGAAGACGTACCTGTTCTTCATGATGGCGGACCCGGCGTTGCTCACCGTCTGCTCGGCTGCAGCCAGAGCGGACTTGGTCTTGTCGGAGACCTGGAACTTCTGATCCATCTCCTTGACCTTCTCGTTGACAACGGTAGTGCCCAAGGTGAATTTCTCGCTGAGCCCGATCTTCTTGTCGATGGAGGCCACCCTGGCGGTGGCGGTGGATGTGAAGCCATGCCTCTCGTCGAAAGATTTCGCTTTGCCAACGGCGTCTTTGCCCAGGGTGAAACCCCTCGCAAGCATAGTGCTGACAACATCTTCAGCCTTGTAGACCACATTGTCACCACCAACTGGTACTCTGGTTCCACTCAGCTGAATACAGAAGACACCATTCAAGATTAAAACAACATACTGCAATTGTGTTGTCGATGTTACAGGTAAAATAAACCTAGCTCTGGTGCATGAACACCAGCACTACTTCGCACTACACGACTTGAAAACTGGAGCATCTGAAAGTCACAGAGATAAATACATACAGTGGACCATAATACCAGGCATAAAAGATCTTAATTCTAATCCAAGCAGGACTGGACTAAGTTGCCAGTAACACAAACCAAGTTCTGGTGAATGCACAGCAGTACTTCACACCACACGACTTGAAGACAAACAGAGCAAGATAGGATGTGATGGGGTACTGAGTTAGTACTGATAGGATAAGGATGCAAGATATTAAGAGGTACTGAGTATTGCCTTCGACATTAGTAAATCAAGAAGAGGCCCTACATATGGAACCTTGTGAAAAATGTCATGGGTTCCGATTGTCATTTGTTAACTAGAACTAGGCATGAATCTCCATTGCAAATTTAATCTCATTTATTATGGTAAAGAACCAGGAACTCTCATGAGTATGATTTCCAACAAAATCAGTACAGTTTCAGTGAATTTAAGAAAAACAGAATTGACCCCATGTCTAAATACATAGATACAGAATTAATGTATGTGCCATGTTCAACTCAGGACACAACATACTAAAAGAAATAAACTGGCAAACATGGCAAATCGAGGCATCACATACCGGTGCAGAGGCAGTAACGGGTGGTTGATACTCTGGAGCAGGTGCAATGATAACAGAAAGATCAACTATTGTCGCGCCCTGTTACAACGAGATAAAATGTCTGCTCAGAAATATTTTTAGTAAGAGAACAAGACAATATTGCATAGATGTAGATCCCATGAAAATGAGCATTGTGCTTAAACCCCCACTATTGCTTTCTATTTCAGCAAAAGCACTGAGTAGGAACTGCTAGCTGATTGACCATTAACTGGATTAACGAGCAATTGCTGAATTATATATTTGCAAGGTTTAGATAGGTCTCTTGAGATGAGAACAAGGTTTTCGAGTCGAAGAGTCGACAAGTCGTTCCGAGATTTGAGACTCATAGACTAATCGTCACAAGTTGACACTGAAGCTGTGACTCATAGACTAGTCGACACTGAGGTGTAGTCGGCCCTGGAATTGGGACTCATAGACTGGTCTAGGGAGTAGTCTTGATTAGTCCTTGGACTCATAATCCATGGATGAGAAGCATGTAAAATAAGGTATGGCAACTGAAACATCTGAGATAAATATATCGCCTCTAAATGTGGCAATGGAATATGACAGTTCTGCTGAGGGCCAAGGATTAAAGAATGGTGAACAAGTGGAGAGAAGATTGTAACAGCTGAACCAAATCGTACAAAGGCCTTCAATTACCCACCGAAAGAAGAAGTGCAGTCTCTGCTCCTTGGGCATCTTTGAAAGTAACATATGCAACTTGAGACCACTCGTCACCACTGAGAAAAAAAATAGAGCAATCAAAATCTGATAATGAAAGTAAAAAAATAATTCAGAAAAGTAACAGAAATATATGATCCTGTTGTGCAAATATTACAAACTTACAAACCTTTGCATATCCACATGTTCAATGTCTCCTGAAAAAGAAAAGAACTCCTTAATGTCTTGCTCAGTTGCACTCAGTGAAACATTTATAACCTTCACAGTCCTCACCTGTCATACCAAACATTATCAGTTACAGAACAACTACAAAGGGAAACAAACAGGGAAGCAAAAATAAAGCCAAACAGCACACTGCATAAGGAAATCCATAGCCAAGCAAAGGCTTTCAACAGTTGAGTTATCATGTAAGTGGGGCTTTAGTTGATGTACTCAGTACTGAATCAAACTACTTGAGCTCATGCTTTCCCATATAAACACAAATCAATCCATTTTTCTTCAGCACTCTTGCAAACTTAAAAGGCACAGCGAGCCACCTCAATCAGGTTGATCTTCTAAACCAAACTCGACAACAATCATCCGGCTGTTTTTCCCAACTCACATATGCTTGCTACGGTAAAATCTTTACAAATGTAACTTAACGTGTATATGCTTGCCACTTCACCCTAAATCACATATAAACATCAGCATTTGTTAATCGACCTGCAAGTCATCTCATATAATCCAAAGAAGTAGCTAGTGAGATAAGAAAGTCATCTCATATAACCCAAAGGACTAGCTAGTGAGATATGCAAAAGGTGTTCTGAACTCCCAACACAAACAAAGATTTCGCTCAACTTGGAGATCAACGTAAGCAGCCTTCAATCACGCAAGCAAGGTTCTGCGTCACCGACAGACTGAACTTGATATCCCAGAGTTGGTTATTACAACAGACAATTCACAGATTAAAAACATCAGCTAGCGCAAGCCACAGGTAATCAGCTAGCACAAGCCACAGGTAATCAGCTAGCACAGGCCCATACGTTTCCACATGTTTCGAGCAATCCTCTTATCCTACTCCACGGAATCAGCAGGTACCTAGCTTAACCAAGCGGCTGCAATCGATCTCGAGCTCCAACCCGAATCGATATCCCAGAGTCCGTCATCACAACAAACAGTTCGCAGATTAAAAGCATCAGCTAGTAGCACAATCCCAGCTAATCAGCTAGTAGTACTACAAGTCACAGACACGAAGCAGTATCCACATGTTTGAAAAAATCCCCTTGGCCAGCCCCACGGAACCGGCCACGAATCTCATACTCCGCCCCGAACCAAGGCGGCGCGCGCCCCCTTCCAGCTCCGACGACCCTGCCAAGCTCTACTTCGCCGCAATCGCCGCCCCTCACGGACTCGCCAAACCCTAACCCTAACCATCGGAGCTCGCGCAAGGGGCACGGGCGTCGGCCAGATCCAGCGCCAGTAACGACCCAGAAGAATCTAGACAGCGAGATGGGAGAGGGGTAGCGGGCAGAGAGGGCACTCACCGGCGCCGCCACGGGCACCTCCATCGGAGCCGTCGCCGTCGCCGCCGCCATCGCGCGGGAAGTAGGGCAGGGGAGAGGGTGATTAGGCCGGCGGCGGCGGTGATTAGGGGGTGGATGGACGGATTGGATTAGCGCTGATGTGCTAGCGTGGAAGGGGAGGGAGGGAGGAAGACGACTTGCTAGCAGTACTAGTGGGAGAGGACTCTTGAACGGGGTGGTGTAGGTGACTTGGGAGTTAAGGAAGAAGAAGAAAAAAAAAAAAAACCTCCAAAAGGAAAACACATTTCGTTTTTCCTTTGTTTTTCGCATGCGCGATGAATTACTTTTTGTGAAAAACATGCAGAGAAAGTGTATTCAGATACCAAGAATATAGAGCAAGAGAATCATAAATGGAAATTTTCATATGGGATTTATTCTTAAACTTAAATGACACACCTATAGAAAAAAATTATAATAGCTCACGTACTAGAAATTTATATGAAAATCCTACTAATCAAACTATCGGATATTCAGATACCATGGTTTGACTCATATTCTCGCATAGTTTTTCCCTTTTCTTTTCGAAAACAGAGTAGCATCAATTAAAAGTAACCCATAACGAAGTTCAGTACTAAATATAAGTTTTTTTTTGTGGGGGATCACTAAGTAAGCACTCAGACAATCAGTATACCAACGAATTGCAGCGTCTAATATCATTTGAAACTTCAAGTTCTAAAGCATAAACTATATATGAGGAAAAACCACAGAAGAAAAATGATAAAAAAAGGGTATGTGACTTCTGTTAGTCACGTGGCAGGAAAAGGTTAATAACTTGCTTCAGAAGCAATTAGCCCATGTTTTATACAACATCTAATATTTATCATGATCACACCTTGCATTCTCAGTTCTATAGTTATAGGATATCACTTCACGTTAGCTCATTCCTCTTGCTTAAACACCAAGAGTCAAAGACGTGTCCCTTTCTTTCTCTTCATTCCTAGGAAGGGTGAAATACTTCACTTAGTAAATGGGACAAAAGAGAAAACAAATCCAGTGCACACATATTCTGTTCTTTTGCTCTCATGAAAGATAAAAACATTTTTGACAATTTAATCATTTCCAAGAAATTGGCAAGTGACAATATTTCGTTCTGCGACGGGGCGGATCTACGTTGGGGCTAAACCAGGCCTTGGCCTGCCCAGCCCAACAGAAAATATGGAAGAGTGACAGGAAAATTGGGCCTGAAAAACAAGTGATGTGTGTAGTTTGTTAGCCTGGCCCGCCCAACAATCAGTCTGAAGCTCTGCCATTGTTTTGCGACAAGATCAACATCATTACACATCAATATTTCAAGTGAAAGATGTTTCCTGGATGCCAGTCAAGACCCAAGAACGCTTATCGCAAAAAAAAGATCCAAGAACACAACAAAATAGAGCTCTCAAATGTTGTCCAGTCAATACAGATTTGTCTTGTTTTTATTCCCCAATGGAGATATGCTCCCGATTTCATTAGTGAAATGGTGTTAGGAAATTACTTGGCCGCGATTAGCTGGAGATTGACGATGGAACCGCACACATGCCCATCGACTATCTTACTGCTTGTTTCATCTTCCAAGGGAAAGAATTGGTGTGCTCACATAACGAAAAAGAGTTAGTGCACATACGGCAAGGTCCAGTTACTTGGCAGTTTAATTTCAATGTAGGAGTACATCAAGCATTGAATTTTTTTTTTGTGTTTGGGTTTCCATTTTAGTGTAGCTTGTCATTTTGTATTATTTTGGAAAGTCTTCTATGATTGAGTTGCCTTTTTTGTGCAAAAGATTTTAGTTTCTGATCTACTATGATAAGTAATGGAAGTTCCTTCGTTGATTCTTTGGAATAATATGTTAAATATAAATTTCACTAGTTAAAACAATGCCCCAAACGATGTTCTCATAGTTGTCGACACTACCAACATACAACATTGAAGTGCCAATTTCTTAATGTTTAGTGTTACTTCACATAATAAACATAGTGGAGAGGTTGTCCCACTTTGAAGATTTTTTTTTTAAAGCCACTTGGAGGATACTTAGTACCACTTGAATCAACTATGCATGTTCCATCATGTTACGCACAAGAAGAGTCCTTCTCAAGCTAACCACCATGGCGAATTTGACAACATGTGGAAATGAAGATAGTGCTGTCATGATTCCAGATGTTTCCAAGTCCTAGGATGTTTGTGAGTTTTGACAACAATACAAAAGCACCTCCAACTAAGTGCCGAACTCGTGACCATTGTGTATGCATGTTGTGTATATGTTGACATGCAGCACACCAAAAGCTGTTCAAACTAAGTGCAAACCTTACGTACATTGCTAATGTGGTGCATGGTAGTATGAACCTATCAACGACTAAACTTTACGCCTTGCTCACCCTCGGATACACAGAATGGCCTTGTTGCGAGCTATGATCTCATTCAATCTCTCCAGTCATGCTTAAATAGAAACACTATTACATTACCAGTTGATACCATACGATGCAACAACTATTTTCTTCAAGCAATTCAATAATGTCCATAAGGAGCACATGGGCATTTGTGTACCTCTATGATCATCCCCTCCCTAAGTACAGTGCATTTCTGCGGAGGCAGGGCCATTGTTGAACAACACAACGCTAGCAATATTATTACATCACCCTTCCACAACTTAACAATAACAAAGTAAAAGGTTCATTCCAACTCTACCTTGAACCATTTTGTAACTTGTAAAACCCCAAAGTAAATTTCATGTTCTTCTACAAAGAGAGAAACAAAATCCTGGGTCGCAAAAGTTGACATATGGAAGGGATGATCTGATGTGTTCTATATACCTAATGTTGTTTTCTGATCCACCAATAAATAATACAACATGGCTGAGGCTGAGGACTAGGGGGCGATGATCAACAGATGGGTGTGTACGAGCTGCCCCCAGAGCCCTTCTGCTGGTCCTCGGCCGACATCTTCTCCTTCGTCATCGTGCCGACGTCGGTGGCGGCCTTGGCGACCTTGCCGAACGCGTAGGTCACCCACGAGGCACTGGTGAAGACGTACCTGTTCTTCATGATGGCGGACCCGGCGTTGCTCACCGTCTGCTCAGCCGCAGCCAGCGCCGACTTGGTCTTGTTGTGGCATATAAATTGTTGGCCATGTTGTGTATGGTTGTTGAGAACATTAATTATAACATTTAAGTTTGAGGTGAAATTCTCTGCGTTTGGATGTAGCAAAAACAAATGATTATTTCAAACAGGTTTGAGTCAATGAATTTTTCACTTAAGAATATAGAGCAACATAATCATAAATGGAAATTTTATGGGATTTATTCTTACACTTAAATGACACACCTGCAGAAAAAAATTATAATAGTTCACATACTAGAAAATTTATATGAAAATCTTATTAATCAAACTATCAGATACCATGGTTTGACTCATATTCTCGCATAGTTTTTCCCTTTTCTTTTCGAAAACAGGGTAGCATGAACTAAAGGTAACCCATAACGAAGTTCAGTACTAAGTATAATTTTTTTGTGTGGGAAATCAATAAGTAAGCACTCAGACAATCAGTATACCAACGAACTGCAGCGTCTAATATCATTTGAAACTTCAAGTTCTAAAGCATAGACAATATATGAGGAAAAATCACAGAAGAAAAGCGATAAAAAAGGGTGCATGACTTCTGTTAGTCACGTGGCAGGAAAAGGTTAGTAACTTGCTTTAGAAGCAATTAGCCCAGGTTTTATCCAACATCTAATATTTAATCGTGATCACACCTTGCGTTCTCAGTTATATAGTTATAGGATATCACTTCACATTAGCTCATTCCTTTTGCTTAAGCACCAAGAGTCAAAAGCGTGTCCCTTTCTTTCTCTTCATTCCTAGAAAGAGTCAAATACTTCACTTGGTAAAATGGGGCAAAAGAGAAAACAAATCCAGAGCACACATATTCTGTTCTTTTGCACTCATGAAAGATAAAAGTATTTTTGACAATTTAATCATCTCCTAGAATTTGGCATGTGTCCATTTTTCCTTCTGCGACAAGATCAACATCAATACACATCAATATTTCAAGTGAGAGATGTCTTCTAGATCCCAGTCAAGACCCAAGGACACAACAAAACAGAGCTCTCAAATGTTGTCCAGTCAATACAGATTTGTCTTGTTTTTATTCCCCAATGGAGATATGCTCTCGATTTCATTAGTGAAAATGTGAAATTGTGTTAGCAAACTACATAGCCGAAAGCTGACATGTTTCAGCTAGGCATGATTGTCCAACCCTGTATGAAGCTCTAAAATTATCAATTAAACACACAAAATAAGTTGACCATGCATGCAAGGAATCAATACGCAAAAGCTCATGAAGGTCAAAGGCAGTGAAAATGATAAGCGGGGAGATAGGTCGGAGCGCATTACCATGCTCTCATGTATATGTAGTGGTGGGAGGTGGCATGGTGTCGCGCAAGAACAACATGTGGTTCAACACCACAAGTTCACTTCATACTAAGCATTCTCTTCACATCATACTAAGGGTTCCCTTCCCTTACATCTCCTATTATCAAGTTAACGCTCTTTATTTATTTATTTATTTTCTTACATTATTTTTACTAACAATAGGTGTGTGAGAGATGTTGAGCCTTAGTGTGTAAACAAAAACCGATTCTTGTTACTCTCGTCATGGAAAGTAAACAAAAACCGATTCCTGTCAAGATCTTTGCATTCCAATCACTAGTAGAAAAAGGACC
>CBMN010038580.1:0-10053 GCA_000582825.1 Hordeum pubiflorum
ATACTTTGTAACGGCTTCGAGAATAATAAATAAAGTGGCCGTATGCATCTTCCAGGTGCAGAGGCCGGGGGTCATCCTCCTTTTCTAAAAAAACGTACAACCCTTGGTGGACAAGCTCATTAGTAAGGTGTCGGCATGGAAGACTTTCTAATCCCCACTAGCATATGCATCCTTCTAACAAATTCAATCGGGCATTTACCATATGCTAGCTCTTTACCCCCACCCATATGTGTGCATATGGCGTCTAATAAAATTCACCATGGAATCTTGTGGACTAGCTTAGATTGTGCCAAGGTAGGCCGTTGTCTTGTCGTCTCGGATAACATCTATAGCCCGATTCAAGTTGACAAACTGATGGCATGCAAGACAAACATGGTGGTGTAGCATCTTCCCGTAAGTATCCCAATTGGTTATCGTCCCGATGAAGAGCAGAGGAGAGTATTTACGAATGACGCTTCTTACACACACAAGTTGTCACTGTTCTTATGTGAAGTAACTGCATGTGGTTCTAGAGAAATTGTTATCGTCCTAAGAGGAAAAATAAACCAGAGTAGTAGATAAAATAAGTTGGTAGCAGCTGAAATAATAAGACTTAAAATTAAAGAACATAAATAAAACGGTGAATAAAATGGTGCTTCCTGCAATTGAAAAGTTAGGCGCGTAGCGAATTTAGTTCATGGTAAATATATATCAAGTGCGACGGTAATACCAGTTACATTGTATTGTGTATTTAGTATTTAAATTTTTTGTTCGGTAGGCGGATCACCCTAAGGTAGTGGAGCTCCTCCTCGTGGAACTAATGGATGTCTCCACCTGCCACGTCAGAGACCGAAGATTTCTTAAACAATATGTGTCTTACCTATCTAGGTCTTGAGATCATGTTGTCTTGCCCTTTAATAGGCAACACACATAGAGTTCACCACAGTATAACAACGTATTGAATAGATCATAAGATCATAAACATGAATGACAACATATAGATTAGGAACAGATGAATCTTACCACTCACTTAAATCTCCCATGCCCATGGGAAATTACTCAGACATCATAAGAGAATAACCAATCAACAAGGGGAATGAAACCATAGGAACCATCTGAAATATGTGGTGAAGATCCACAATAAGATGAATGATTGACCAAGTTTCAATCTGCAGATGAGTATGAATAGAGTTTACACCGTGATCTTATAACTTGGAATTCCTCTTAAGAATGGGAAGGATGAAGATGATGGAGATGAAAGAACCAAAACACTAAAGATCTCCGGTGTTTCTCTGAATTCCTTTTATATGAAAGGTTGTCTTTTGCTCTGCTCCCTTCATGACTTGGCCTTCAACATGGAAGTTGTTCCAATCGAGTTGATTTGCAATAATTTTCTTTTGTTTCCTTCCATATATGATATTGTCTCTCAAACAAAGGAAAAATGGAATTTCTTCTTCATCGAAGGATTAGTGTTATAAATAATCAAGAAACGATACAAATCTATTGAAAAATAAATAAAACCCCAACATAAATACTCATAAAATCTCAAGACATCAACTCCCTCAAGCTTAAGACTTGCATGCCCTCGAGAAACGAAGAAATAAATAGAATGAAGAGGAGTTTGACATGAGTGGAAAGGGTTTTACCAGCTTGTGAAGATATAATATGTCCATCCTCACAAATCCTGGAATATTTGTTAAGAAAGCACGTGCAATTGAATATATGTACTTCAGCTCGTTTCCTAGCCACGTGTACTTTCTTGCCAGTATTTATAAGTTGTCGAACCAATTTTTTCATAGTTGATTAAGTGCTAGGCAAGAAGAATTTTCGTTCACTTAACACGGATGAATTTCTTTGGAGTCTTCATAAAATAAATGCAACCGAGGAATTTCATAAGAAAAGATAACATAGTACTCAAGCATCTCATTAACACCCACGAATACCTCCTAGTCAAGTCTTTCAAATACTCCCCTCAATCTTTATTCTTCAGAACTTCAGCCCTCGATAACGGGATTATGCAAAAGTTTTTTGAATGCATCATGGTTCTGATGTGGTTTAAGTTTGCGCACTATGGATAAAAAATAGTTGTTTCATTCGAGTTCAATGATTAGTGCTCTCATACCACATACACACTTGTCTGGAGAAGGTCGATCATTTACCACTCTGTCTCCAGATTAGTGAGAGAGCCACATTTATGCGAATTATCTCAACTAGACATGAAGCCAGCAAGAAGCTGGAGCTCCATGATTTTGGTATCGCGGGCAAGCTTTGGCATAAGCTCAATCACTTCAAACATTCCTTCGTCCAGATAACTCTATCCGCGGTATCATCAAGACAATCAAATTTGGTGAGTTACAAAGACTTGAATGCTAGATCTCTTTGAAAAATCAGAAATCCTATGTTTCTTTTCAAGTTTTTTCTTTATTTGCAAAATCAAGCTTTCACAACGAGGTCTTGCTAGCAAAATTTAAAGTTGTGAGTTATGACTAAATGATATTCAACTAACGAGCGGGACGAAGATCGAGTGTAACCAACCGAATGAAATGCTTTCTCAAATAATATTGTGAGAGTGGTGAGCATGCATATATCATACCTTCTCGCCCTGGTTCGCTCTTTCTCCAAAGTCAATACCCTTCTTCGTTATCTTTATTTCCAACTTGCTAGCAGTTTGAAAATTTGTAGGATTGATCAAAGAAAGAAACAAACAAATAGGTTTCCAACAAACAAGAATAAAGTTCACTATTGAAATTTGTTATGCAAACACAAAGTAAACATGGCGACAAACAAAAGAAATAAAAAAGAAAATAAATATGCAATGCATGGATAAATAGGGGATGAGTTCCCCCAAGCTTAGGCTCTTGGCCTACTCTCTAGTCCATGTCCTCGTCATCGTGTTCACCTGAAGCAATGTAAGGCCACTATAACAGAGATGGACCACTAGGGACATGTTTGGTTGCCTGCATTAGGCCGAGCTAGGCCCGTGCGGGATGTTTTTGGGCTATTTGGTTACTTGGGTCGCATGGAAATGTTGGCCCGCAGGAACTTAAAGCACCTCTGGGCCTGCATTCAGAGGAACGCTCAAATCGACCGTTTCTACCGGGCCAAGCTGGTGGAGCCACGGTCGAGCGCACATGGTGGGCCCTCTTGCACGAGATGATGTGAGCATTATACAACCTGTACATTGTTTTTTCTTCCACCTCCAGTAACCTCCTCCTCTAATCCCCTTTCTTCCATCCCTTCTAATCTACACAACGGTGCTTCGATTCGAGATAAACTTTATACGAAAAATATGCACATCGATATTACGGTTCCATTTTTGCGATTAGTTCATAGTTTCATTGACCATAAATGTACACTTTTGTGTTCATGTTCGAAACTATTTTGGACAAATTTTGTCAAATTCGTCGCGTACGGTCGACCATTTGAAATTTCCTTTGACCGGCAGCCTCATCACACAGTTCCACATGATATTCGTGTTGCAAGTTTTCTGTTTAGACGATCCTACTACACTGATGTCATAACTACGTGCACACTGTATTTCTTCTCCTCCGTCCTCGGTGAGCTCGCGGCCTTCTCCGGTGACACCAACCACAGACTGGCCACGTATGGCGAGGATGGAGTTGTTGTGGCGGTTCTTGGAGTCCACGCATGTGGCATTCAAGGGAAGGACGGGGAGGACATGCGGCTCCTTCAGGCCGAGGCAGGGACTGCCATCACGGTGGCCGCGACCAGGGAGGCCATGGGGCGAGAGGGATGGCGCTCCCTAGGTCCTCGGGGCTGTTGTTGACGCCATTGCCGTGTTTGAGACCAGCTGCCTCAGCGTCTTCCAGCGAGCCCGAGACCCCCCCTCTGGTCTTCTTCCATGCCAGTCCTGGTCGACAACAGAACAGAGCTTGGTCCAATCAAGATCTCAAGGTCACGTCAAGGAGAATGGGATTTGTGTTTGCGACGTGGTCGTGGTCGCAGTCGACGCCTTCGTGCTCGAGCGCGACGACGAGGAGGCCACCGCAGCCGCAACCGAGCGTGAACCCACCGCCGCCAAATCGCTTCGGTGCCACCACTGTCCACCGCAATCGCCATGGAACTGTGTAACTCTGTGTGTTATGGGTAGTTGTTAAGTCTTAATCATATCCCGTGCAAGCAACCAAACAACATGCACTAGTATGAGCACAGTGCGAGCAACCAAACATAGTGCGTAGAGGCATTGTTATGGTGCAGGAAGAGAGGATGCAGGCAACCGATCAACATACAGATGTTGGTTTTTTGCCTGCATATGTTCAGTCTGGCCTAACTGAGACAAATATGCAAATAGACAAAAAACGATGCAGGTAACCAAACGCATACTAGAAGACTGACCTCCCATGCAGAAGACTAACCTCGCATGCATGGGTGTGGCTGCGAGAAAAAAAGAGGGACATCATGTTCCCATGCAGGTTGATGTTGTCGTTAGTCTCACATAAGTCCGTATGGATTCCTCCGACCCGCTGCTTCAGTTGCTGAATTCGACCATAGTCACTACAAACAATAAAATGTGGCATCAACTCTACAAACGAGGTTGCCTTTTCTCGAAGCTACGATTGCTGACATGCATCTCTACAGATACTAAGCTCCCATGAAATGGGAGCCTCTGGTTGATCGGGGCTGGCGAGCGGCGCGTTGGCCCATTTGACAGTGGTTGGGTCGTGTTCAAGAGTCGGTTGGGCCGTTCATGTCGTCCAGTCAATCAGCGATACAACCATCCGACCGACTCCATCGCATCGCTCTCTGTTATCCTCTCGTGCCTGCGCCGCCGATCGACTCCAACACCCCCTGCGCCATCCCCTGCGATCCCCTCTTCCCGACCCACCCTTGCTGAAGGTGCCCAGGGCCAAGGCGGTGAGCCACCAGTTTTCTACTCGGACGCCTCTTCTGTGAGGGCGCGGCTACGACTTGCGTCTTCTTGCCCGGTCCCCTTCCTTCGCCCCACCTCCAGTCTTCCGCACCAGCCTCCTTGGCTGGTGGATTCGCGCCGGCCAGCTCGGCTCCCTTCGCTCCGTGTGAGTCCCTATCCATCGCTAGGACGGGATCACGTCGCTCCTCTACGGCAGATTAAGACTACCGACCGACATCGACACAGCTGTAGGATTTGCCTGTCGCCGGCACCTCATTCACCTCTCCTCCTCCCCAGCCTCCATCTTCCACGCCAGTTTGGGTGGAAGCCTCCCAACAGTGGCCAGACAGATGTCCATGAAGACTTTCGTTGTTGTCTTCCTCTCAATCCGATCCGGCATGACGGGGATTTGAGGGGGAATAGGCCGCGCCGCTGCTTTTCTTCTCCTTCAGATGTGCGAGGAGGAGGGGCAACAGGCCACCGACCAAGGGTGCCCTGCACTACCGGTGATCTCGCTGCTAAGGCTTCACTGAGCCGCTGTTGTATCCCCACCTGTGAGGCATCTGACGTCCCAGCCCAAGGTCCATAGTTCTTCTCTCGATTTCTTTCGAGCCTTCTTTCACCGATTTTCTGAATCACGTTATCTCATCCCATCAGTATCTCTTCCAACTGTTTACATGAGCAAGATGTGATGTTCCCTCACAATACCTATTATATAATCTTGCCATGAAGCATCTTTATATCTAGTGGATCTATCCCTATTCATGTATTAGATTATAAGTAAAAAAATTCAAAGCAGAGTTATAGTTGATGCCCACTGTAAAACAGGAAGGGAAAAGATCATGCGATACGTAAATCGTATTATCATAACTAAATTGTTAATTGTTGGCATAAGGCATTGTGTATTTATCTATATCTAATCCATATTGATATATTGAAATGGTTATTTGTTACCTTCTTCACAATGGTTTGCTTGTTTTTTTATATGAAAATGTATTATTATTCATGAATGTGAAGTGCGGCATCAGCTTGCTTATTATTTACACACTAATCATGCCCTTATGTGAAGACATTTTGCTACTCGATCCTGAAGGCAAAGTGTGTTGCTGTGAAGGACTGCCATGTTGACTGCCTGAATTTATACATCCATCTCGAGGCCCTCGATGTCATGGGAAAGCAATCAAAAGAAGCCATACAGGCAGATCCAAATCTCCTGGTTAGTCCTTATCATTTTGCGATTCTTTATACCATAATGTTAATCACATATACTATGCTAAAATTGCCTGGATCATACAAGCAACCTACTCCTGATGACAAAAGAAGATTTAAAATTGTCCGGACCATACAAGTTATCTATTATAAGGTGAAGGAGAAATAATTCATCGTCTCAAATTAGAACAAATCTGCTCTGTTTTATATTCCATTTTCTGTTCCTGTAAAAGCACATTTGGAAAATATTCCAACACACATCGCTCAGCACCATAGAATGCTTTAACACATCAAGCTAATGTTCCGACACCAGAAATTTAGAAATGTAGACACAACAATGCTTCACTGCATTTAACATATTAAGTGTTGCAACTTGATAAGTGCCCAACCCATTCCAAGTTGACATTGCGTCAAAAGTTTCATATTCTCTGAAAACCCTCACTACATTCAGAGATCAACAAAAAGAAACTACTAAAGGTTTCGGATAACCTATGCCAATCTTGTGTTGATCCCTATGATGTTGTACATATAAATACATAAATTTAGAGATAAACAAGAGCCTAAACTTGTGCTTATGTCATAGTGCAGAAGCCATGTGAAATCATTAAGTACACAATAGAGAGTAATCATGCTTTTTTTGTCCTGTCTGAAATATGTTATTTTCAGTAGCATTAGACATACCTGAGACTGGGAATAAAAATGTTTCTGTGGCTGCTCACTTTAGCTGCTACCTAACTGAATTTCTATCATGATTCACAAACGAAAAAATCATTTCGAAATGTGTGTAATAAACAAGTAGCAACAGCTGTACTAGTCAACTGGTAGTTCAACAACTTTCCTTTACATTCAAATAATGCTTGACAATCTGCCAGTGAAACAGCACTAATAATTTTCTGATTTAGACCTAACAAAAATTATCAACCCTCAGTTGTATTCTATTTTATGTGAGATATTCCTCATAATTTTTTTCAAGAATTTTCGTTTGTTCTTTATTTAAATAGTTGGCGTTTTTCTCTTCTCTTTTCAATTGTTACAATTTTTTTTTGACAAGTTATGTCCAATGGAAGATTTGAAAATAATGAATGAAATGTGGGTCAAATTCAGCAATAGGTAAAACAATGTATTAGACATTGCTGATGCCAAATAGATCTCGCACTACCAAATTAATCTTTCAACCGCAATAGATGGCAATGTCAATTCATACTCTCTGAATCTTGGATAGAAGATCTTTCAACCTTTGTCATTGTTTCTGTTAGCCCTAATATTCAATATGTAGATGAGCAATCCAGGCCTGCACTAGGGCAATGGTATGCATCTTGCAATTTTCATTACATGTAGATTATTTGTTTTGTTTCATTTCTCATTCCCTTAGCTGAGTTTGTGCTCTTCCTAGGAGAATGTGAAGGCATATAGTTCTACATAATGTAATTGCTTTTTGTGTCTCTGGGTCACTGATATTGACACCTGAATTCATGGGACTTGCAAACAAGAACACATGCAATAATCTAGAGGCCCCTAGAATTCTTAGTATTCCATTTTAAATTTAGTGGGAGGGTGATTAAACTGTTGTGATAACTTACATAATTTTATCATGCTATTTTCAGATCTTGTTCTTGAATCATGTATTCCGAGTAATCTTAGGTGAAACTGCTACTTTATATGTCTTCAAGTTATTGATATTGACATTGGCAGATGCATTTTTTCTTATTTATTTCTATATTGGCTTGTGGTGCAGCAATTTCTCATGGAAGAAAAAGGGGTAAAAAAACCTTTTCGGCCTTCACGATTGCTAAATAATCAGCCATAATGCAATGTAGACATGAGCATGATCTCTGGGAGAGTATCTATTGTGTTTCCATTTGTTTGGCATAAAGGTTCAAATGACGAGGGGAAAGAAAGAGGAAATATTGTTTGTTAGTTATTGTATACATAATGGATGAACTTGGACTGTAACCACCCCTCAGAAAAAACTTTGACCTTAACCATGCATTGGCCCAGTGTATTAAATTGGTCTATCAATGTCATATTGGTTCAGAAAATCTAACAAGATTTTAAGTAGATAATGTTTTTGCTTAGAAGGCAACATACCACTGTCGCTAACTCCACTGCTCCTGTGCTATACTCGGGACAAAAGGATGAGGGTTTTGTCGCTGCCACAGAGGAAACAAGTAAAAAAACAATGTCCAAAGGAAGCTTGAGAAGCGTCAGCATGGGCAGACAATAGAGGCACACATTGAAGAGCAGTTCAATCGTGGAAGGTTATTGGCCTGCATTTCTCCCTCACCCTGGTAGCAAGACAGAGTTGATGGGCAAGGAACATGAACATAAAACGTGAATTTTGTACTACTAAAATCCGTGGGTTTTCTACTGCAATTTGTATGCGATCTTTCTTATTTCTTACTAGCACAAATGCCCGTGCGTTGCGACGGGAAAAAACAACGATTCCTATGAATCGGCCGGATTGAGGAACTATGTCATGAGACAATGATGGTTGATGACAAAAATAGATGGGTCATTTGATCAGGACATGGGGTATGATTCCCAGTAAAGAAATATGACTAAAGAACGTTAACTTTATTGTCAATTCATTCTTTAGATTACGATTGATACATTCTGAAATTTAAAAGTAGAACATGAAAAAATCGAAAAATTAACAAATCTGAAGTAATAGCAGTAGGAAGCAAACCAGCCCAGACTAACAATTGGAGCAGCAAGCTAACCAATCGAGTGTAATAGTTGCAGCAAGTATCTACTCAAAAAACAAAAAGTTGCAGCAAGCATAATCTGCTCATATGTTTTAGTTAAAAAAAATGTTTTTTGTGTAGCTCATATGAAAACGTATTTTATCAAGAAAATATATAGACACTTTTCTTTTCTTGGAGGGATTCATATCAACATGTTTGATGCTTCCTGGGTTTGAACTGAATCTGTAAATATATTCCATCAATAAAAAGAATCCTTAAATGTATGCTCGATACCCTTAACTGAAGGTACAAATCTGAATTCTCTCTCATGTTACTTCCTATGTTTATTATCTATAGGTAATCCGTGCTTCTTGTAACTCAAATATATAAAGCCAATTCAGTTTACAAATGATACCAAGATGACCAAACCATATGTTCAAGTCACAGCCCACCCAATTCTCCTACTATGCAACCACACAATTAGATGCGTACCAAAACACTCGGGTGAACAAAACAACCCAGGGATCCTTCCTTCCTCATGCATGTTGTCCATTCTTGATGCCCAATGACCGTAGCTAGTGCAGTAGAGTGCAGCAGAGAGCAGACCATCAGATAGGTACGCACACCAAGCCCAGCACGCTCGACACGCACGCCACGCACATGACGCCGAAGACACATGCAGCCGGCTAGCATGCTTTGCCGCCGGCGTGGTGCACATGCGTGCGCGTTGCACATCACGCTCGCCGGTCACAGCCACCACACGCACGCGGAACACACGCACAGCCACAAGTCGTACATCAGCACAGACGCTGCCGTCGTCAAACTCACGCCGTTGTGCTGTTTAACGAGTTAACGCCCATGACACAGAGGCTCGTACAGTGCCGTCTGCTTCTAGACAACGCACGTCTCAGTCGTCTCAACTGGTTCCGAAGGTTCCCCGTCCAGCTCTCCTCTTCTTTCAACGAGTTAACCCTGTGGAATTGGCCTCGTCGTACACTTCCTCGTCCGATGCCTCCATCTACTAGTCCTCCTCTATCGGCAGATCCACCCTGTGCTTTTTGTTTCCCAAGCCAGTATTTATTGGAGGTTAGAGGAGACGGTTAGGGTTGTGGAGTTTGACTCAATCCGAAGATTGATGTCTCGTATAGGAAACAATCACGAGCGGGGAGACCGGGGTGCGTGCGAACGAAACATCTCCAAGTGGGCCACGTCACTACTAGAATAACTGCAGCTGTCGACGGCCTAATCTATGCCGACGGCCCCAGTCGGCATAGATGTATGTATCCCGACGGCCTAGGTTGAGCCGTAGGC
>CBMN010038582.1:0-14407 GCA_000582825.1 Hordeum pubiflorum
ATTACAAATGGCAAGGACAAGCACTTGGGTTGTCACATTTATATATTTACCTTGTGATCTTTTCTATATGTATATATTTTGAATGTTATTGTATGCTAAAAATAAAAGATGGGGCCATGAGAAGAATTGTGGGAGGGGGTCTCTGCGGCGGACATGGAGAAGTACTATCTATGGATGCGGAACAAGTGTCGGGCAGAGCACCTTAGTGTGGCGATGTTAGCTTGGGTCAGAAGTGTCGGGCGCCTTTGAGAGCCTTGCCCGCCACTACTAGGCTTTTTCCGCCCGCCGCTACTAGGCATTCCTGCAGTAGTGAACCCTATTTGTCTCAGTTGCAACTCCATCTCCGAAAAATAGTTGGGTGGCCCACCATTTTTATCGTCCCAGTTGCAGCTTCACCCCAACATGCTACGTGGGGTCCCCTGCCTTTTTAGTTGGAAGTCCATCCTCGACGCGCAATGAGGGCGCTGACTCTTTTTGTCCCGGATGCAATTGCACAACATGACATGCTACTAGGGGGCACCCTTTTTTCCTAGTAGCAAATCACCCTAGTTACGTAACTGAGCCCTAACCAGTTTTTCTCAATTGCAAGTCCACCCTCGACAGTCAACTTGGGTGGGGGAGGGGGTGCCCTAGTTTTTCCCTAGTTGCAACTCCACCTCCGACATTCAATTGAGGGGCCGCCCTTTTTTCCCAATTGCAGTCCCACTTTCTCGATACGCAACTGAGCTTGGCCCATTTGGTCCCATTTGCAAGTCAACCCACGACATCCAACTAGGGTCCGACCAATTTGTCCCGGATGTAACTCCACCCCGACATGCAATTGGACCCGCCCTTTATTGGTCCCACCCGTGTTTTTGTGCTCGTTGCAAGTCCACACTACGACACGCAACTGGGGCCCAACCCTTTCCTTTGTCCCAACTGCAACTTCACCCCCAACACGCAATTGAAGGCCTGTTTTTTTTATCCTAGTTGCACATCCACCCTTGATATGTAACTGGGGGCTCGACCAATTTTTATCCTTGTTGCAACTCCATCCTCGATACACAATTGGCGGCTCCATCTATTTTTGCCCCTGTTGCAACTCCAGCCTTGATATGCAATTGGGGCGGTCAATTTTTGCCCCCAATTGCATGTACAACAGCGACTCGCAACTAGGACCGAAGTTTTATTTGTCCTAGTTGTGAGTCTATCATCGACTCACAACTAGTTTCGATCGGCCCTGACCCTTTTTGGCCTTAGTTACAAGCTTGCCCTCGACTCGCTACCGAGCCCGACCCCTTTTTTCTGCCTCAGTTGTAACTTGTAACTCCACCCTCAAATCATAATATGCCCCGAAGTTTTTTGTATCGGTGCAAATCCACAATCGAATCGTAGTTGGGCGCGATCTAGGTCTAACCCTTTTTTGCCTTAGTTGCAAGTCTACCCTCTAACTCGCAATCGAGCTCGAGTCTTATTTTTCTGCCTCGGTGCAAGTCCACCCATGGCTCGTAAATAGGCCCAAAGTTTTCTTTGTCCCAGTTGCAAGTCCACCGTTGATTGATAACTAGGCTCCAACTGGGAACAACATTTTTTGTTTGCCTTAGTTGCAAAGCCACTTTTAACTTGCAACTCGGCCCATCCTCGACTCGTAACTCGGCTTGAGGTTTGTTTTTCTCCGCCCAGTCAACCTAATATCTATCTTTCTACTTGATCAAATAACTTGCTAGTTATTTTTTGTTCTTTTTCAGTTCTAAACATAGTAACACATATGTATGGCTTTTTGGTTCCCTCCAAGAAAAAAATGATTTTCTTGTTTCTCCTCTCCTCTTTGTCAGTATTTTTTTTATTTTGCAATCCTAACATTTCAATTTGTTGTGGCCTGAAAATGTATAATTTCTAAATTTTATGAAATTTTCATGAACATATTTCAAATTTAAGAACACTTATTTAACCTATGATTTTTTTTGAATACGTTTACTTATTTTGAATTACCAAACATTTTTGGGGATTTATGAACATTTTTCAGTTTCAAATATGTGCACATTTATCGAATTTGTGAATATTTTCTGATTTCACTGCTAACACATTTAGAATTCGTGAACAATTTTGAAATTCATGGTTTTTTAAGTCATTGTTAAATACGTGAAAAAAATCTTGTTTTTACCAGTATTTTTATTTATTTTTTCTTCTATCGTTGTATTGATTTTTGGAAGTATTCAACGTGCATTTTTAATCTCTTCAATGTGTATTGGTAAAAGGTACACCGTATATATTAAGATAATTTTTTTCCATACATAGCAAAAATTCAAAGTATATTAAAAAAAGTCATCATATATTAAATATTTGTTCAATGTGTATTTGAAAAAATGTTACCGTATATTAGAGATTGTCTAGTGTGTATTTGAAAAACAAATCACCATATATGAAAGAATGTTCAGTGTGTATTTGAAAATTGTTCAACATATATTAGTAACAATGTTTATAATAGTGAAAATATAAAAAATAAAAAGTCTGAAAGAAAAACTAAACATGAAAGAGAACAAAAAAAAAAACACAAATTGTACTTTTTCTGAGGGGGCACAAAAAAACAAAAACAGTACGGAGTAGTAGGTATGCAAGGCTACACAGGGTTGTGATCGTGGCCATAGAGAGTGAACGAGCATGGGAGGCGTGCTGGGCCTGGCCCATGCGAGTGTGCTATGGGCAGCCCTATTTTTAGCACTCGCAAAAAGGAAAAGACAAGGGGCCTATTTCGAGTTCACGCACAAGGCCTCGGAGATGGACAACAGAAAAGAAAAAAAATGTCATAAACAGGTGATGATGTCAACTTAGAGGTGACATATTTATGAATTTATGTTCCAAGGTTGTCCTTCAAATCAAGAGGCTCACAATCTTATAAATTTTTATGCCTCGCTTCCGCAGAGTCAGCACTTGTGTCTTATTTCCCCGCATGACCCTTTTGTATCCCTTTGCATATTGTTCCAAATTAATGAAGTATGAGATCCCTAAAAAAAAGGAAAATGATAAATCTCAAACGTTCCGATTTTAAGCATGACAACCCAAACATTTTTCATGGCAAATTTAGTTCACGCGAGTTTGGTAAATATGGCAATTTTCTGAAAAAATAAATCAAAGTGGGACAAAGTTGTCATCCCGCATCAACTAAAGTTGTCATGAAAAAACGTTCGGGATGAAATGCTTAAGATCCGGACGTTCGGGCTTTATCGGGGTCCTAAAAAAAGGGTGACATAGTTATGTCACATCTAGATGAGCTCTAGACGTATCTTAAACTATATTTCTCTTTTTAATTAATGATTGAGAAAAATCTTTTACCTTCATTTAGAAAAACATGTGTTGACGCGCAAGGACAACACAAGGATTGTTCTCCGGAGCTTTCACGAAAGGATCGAGGTCGCAGAGCAACCACTAGCAGTGTTCGTTTCCCGGACGCCACAAAGACTGCATGTCTCATGCTTGTCTGCGTCAAGAAGCAACAAAACAGGGACACCATCTTGCCTGTCATCCTCCTTTTGCTCGCGTCCCGTTGTAAAGAAAGAAAAGAGCTTAATTCATTTTCAACAAGGAGTGTATGTTATACTAGCAGGGTTACATACATCGAGCTGCCGGTTTCACTGGGAATGTGGTGATCAGTCGATCCTCCTCGCAATCGATTTCATTGGGATTGCGCAGCATGGCACGATATCCATGCGTCCCCTGCAAATTTCACGTTGCCCATGCCAAGATGATTTTTTTCCGAAAAGGATGCCAAGAAGATGGGTGGATGCAGCTAACAGCAACCTAGCGGCGTCGTGATTCCTCCCGATAATAAAAGTCGCTACAGTGGAGGGGCCGTCCGTGCTAGATGGTCCAAAATCGTGGGCCAAGCACGGACGCCATAATCGGTGGCGACCTCATATCGGTTCGTTCCTATCCTTGGATGGCGACGTTGGAGGAGAAACGGATGGGACGGATAGCTGGCCGGTTCGCTGTTGCGTGGAGTGCGAGGCCTCACCTAGCGATTAATTATAGAAAGAATCGGCGGGCAAGGTCAGCTCCTCTTCGGGTCTACTAATAGCAGCCGGGGCGGCCGCGAGCACCAATTGAATAGGACGCAGATACGTAGTATGAAAACTGAAGATTGTATGCAAAGAAACGTAAAGATGATTGCTCGACGGCGGCGAGCCACCGGCATCGACATCGAGAGGTGTTCAGCCGCGAAACAGACGGGCATTTGAGATGGCATACCAGCATTTGTGAGCTGCAGCAGCACAACTGGATCTAATCAGTAGAACATGGATGGAGAAACCATATGATCTTCCAATCCAACTCACAATAATATGTACAGCGACTCGTTGCTAAGATCACGGAGCAATCCTCCATCATAGAACACCAAAACACCACGCTGTCTCACAACAGAAATGGCAGACTGTCTCAACAGCAAAGAGTTGGGGAGGAGAGTTTACACCCATGGTGACTAGAGTGGCACATCTGACAAGCTACAATCCTCTAGTTATTTTTGTTGTTTTCTTCTTGGCGATGATGCCTCCTGTTTTTTTGTTCTTTTCTTGGCGATGATTCCTCTGGTTTCCCTGATGACGATACTAGCAGTTGATTGCATCCGGGATGCGCAGATCTCAGGCGATGAGATCGCGGATCTCAGATCCATCAATGGCAAAAGCACTGCAACTCGAGAACATGCATACATACTCACTAGTAGTAGTAGTGTTCTTGGTCGGGAGCGGCGCCGGGGAAGGTTCTCATCACACGCGGACGGATGCCAGGGAGAAGACGAATCCGGCGAACTGCGGGGGAGGGCGCACCACGGTCCAGTGCTTGGACTTGACGTCGAACACCCACAGCGCGTGCCCGCCGCCGCCTCCCTCGGACTCGATGGCGCCGGTTACTACCACGCGCTCGCCGCCGCCGACGGCGACCGCGCGCGCCGTGCCGGCCTTGAGACCAGGCGGGTAAGGGCCCACCTCAAGCCAGCCCCGGCGCTCCCCGCGCCACTCCATAACGGCCGTCCCCTCGATGCACCACACGCGGCCGCGGACAACCACGTGAGCCGCCGACGGCGGGGCGCGCACGCGCTCCAGGCGGCGCCACTCGCGGGTCGCTGGGTCGAACCACTCGGCATCCCGCTCGAATCCTCCCTGACGCCCCGTGCGGTACCCGCTCACGGCAAGGAACCGGTCGCCGGCGACGGTGGCCATGCCGTCGCACTCGTCGCGCTCCTCCGACATGTCCGGGAGCGGATCCCAGCCGTCGGCCTCCGCGTCGTACGCCTCCGCCGTCTTGAGCGCGTTCTTGAGCTTGTCGTGCCCGCCGGCGACATAGATCTTGCCCCCCGCCTCGGCGCAAGCGAAGAAGGACCGCGCGGACCGCATCGGCGCGCCGCGGCGCCAGACGCCGGTGGCGGCGTCCAGCACGTTGACGTCCGCCACGGGCTCGAAGGTCTTGGGGTCCCACCCGCCGAGCACGGCGAGGCGGCTCCCCACGGCCGCGCACTGCGCGAACATGGGCACGGGCGGCGCGGCGCCCTCGCGGCGCCACTCCCCGGTGGTGACGTTGTACACCGACACCCCGTACGCCTGGGCGTTCTCCGGCGCGGCGCCGTCCGCGGCCGCCGGGTTCCCGAACTGCAGCAGGTAGACCAGGTCCTCGTTGGCGCCGGCCTCGGCGCGTGCCAGGGCGAAGTCCGGCGCGGCGGCGGCGCTGTTCCAGCCGCGGCAGACGCCCCGCATCGAGCGGAAGGAGGCGTGCGGGACGCGCGCCAGGCAGTCGACGGCGACGTCGTCCGGCATCCCCGGGATGAGGTCGATGTGCTCGACCTTGCACTCCTGGACACGGCTCTTTTGGTTCCTCATCTTCGTCATCTCTGTACTCTGGGACTGGGATTGGGATTGGGAATGGAGATGGATGGCTCTCTGGCTCGGTGGATGGGGGGCATAAATAGAGCGCGACGGGGGCACGTGGCGCGGCGTGACTGGAGCCGAGGACACATCGAAAGCTGGATTGAAGAGAAGAAAATTCAGTACCCTGGTGCCAGTGGAAATGCAGTTCACCGCGCACCGACGACAGCACCGACCGATCTCTGTCGGGGCTTGTTCGCTTGTTTGATTCTTTTAAATACACATTTCGTCCGTAACGCAATTCATGTATAAAATTCGAAGCATCTTTATATCCCTCCGTTCTATGATTGTTGCGTAAAAAAAGACGCTCTGATATTATACAACGAAGGAAATATTTCGCAAAACGAGTAAAACCCTGAATCACGCGCCAGCGTCCTCCATTTCCATCTACTCCGTGTAGCGGATGGGAGAGGAATCTTAGGCCTCCCAAGCATGTGTAGTTTGATTTTCATTTAACATTCGGATATTATTAGAGTAATTTTGGCAGAGTCTTTGCAAGTGCCGAATCCCCATAATAGCATTCGAGATTCGAAAACAGGTCTATCAAAGTATGAATTCTCGCAGTCAAAATTCGGCCACGTTTACCATCGAAGTGCACCCATCACGGGTATATAAATCGGCTCATTCTTGCTCGGCGGCGCCACTCTTCACCCATCTCCTTCTTTTACCGTCACTACTACCTCATCTTCCCCATCGCACACACTCAGGCCCCATCGGCCATGTCGCAGCGATCAGGCATTTCTCAAGAAGTTTTTTCAGGCGAGACTAAAGAAGACCGCGTCAAGAGAAAGTATCGGGAGAGGGCGTGGAAATGGTCTGAGTGGGTCGAGAAGGACGCACCCCATAAGGTTGAATCAGCCGTTGGGCCGGAGCGCCTCCCAGCCGCCCACTATTACCTTATTCGCATGACGACAATTGCCTTGGTAGAGAGGGACGCTACGCTCACGGAGGGCCACCGTTGTGGCCCGCATGGCCTTGTCACGTATAAGGGACGCCATGTGTTCGTAAACCGTTGAAGTGGAAGAAGCTGAAGCATCCTCCGTTTATGAGTTCATTTTCAAACGAAGGAAGAGCCCGTCAATAAGATACTTGTAGTCTCGTTGTTGAAATCATACTAGGAATCCTTATTGAAATAGTTGTTAAAATAAAGTTCAAAGCTTTTTTAATTGTTATTTGGTGAGATGGAGAAAGAAAAAGTTATTGATACTGAATGACAAACATGTCCAACATGGAGATAATTTTGCAGGCTTTGTATATGGTGGCTATGTGTTTGCGTACATGCTGGCCAGCCTCCAAAACATTATGGTGTGTGCGACATATGCATTATGGCGACTCTTGTAAAATCGTTCTTAGCGGCTATAGACCAACCGTCAGTGCTGTGTTATGAATTAATGGTCCTATGGCTTCATCACCATCCTTGTGTGACATTCGTGATTGATGTCTAGAAGCTAGTGGTGTCTTAGTTTTTCTAGTTTCACTCTATAAAATGCATTTACATATCTATCAATGTCCAAAGTGAAAGTAAATAAAAACTCTTCATACTCCTATCCTCTATCCACGTATTCTTATCCTGAAAAAACATCCAAAATATTTTTTGTGTTTCTCTCTTTTTCGAATGTAAGGAGCATAATTAACCCCTCTGGATTCATTTACACCAATTTGATAAATCAAGCACCCCCAAGGTCCATGGTAACCTCCATGGTGGGTATACATCCCTGCCCTAACATCAAAATGGTACATAGTACAATTTTAGAAAAATGATTAGAAGAAAACATATTGGAGACATTATAAGTACTCTAGGGAGGTTGTTCTCCTTCTTTGTAGGAATGATGACAACTGTAGCCAATAACCACTACGCCGCGCTTCTGCTTGACCATATAAACAAGTAGAAAGTCTTACTTCATGTTAAAATATCTATTTGCATCAACGCCAACCCCACTCGTTTTTACCCAGTAATTATCGTTACCAACGCCCCAACCCTATCTTATATTAAACAACTCCAAAGTAAATGATGCATATGTCTTTCCCATTGACGATATATGTCTTAAACTTTTTTTACTATGTAACCTAGAGAAATATGCTAACCAATACGAAATCCATGATGTAATGCTAGTAGGATAATAAAGTAATACATTCTAGAACAGGCTACTTTTATAACCTTCTATAAAGAACATTACACACCTACATCTATCAATAAAACCACATACCCAATTATCAAACTTTGAGACTAATAGTATATTTACTCTGACTCCAACACACATCTCACTACATCCCAGGCATATATAGAAATCATGCAACGAAGAATAACCGATCAACACACTCCTGGCGACAGAATGGGCATTTAACATTTCCCTCGCAAGCCCTCTTGGCTAGGTTATCTCTAGTGAGAACATTGTTTCCAAGAATAACCAAACAAAAACATTAATTTTTAGAGGCATACTAATAACCACATATTTCTAAAGGGGCAATTAGCCTCACTTTGCTTCTCTTTCAACATAAAATATTGTTGCTTATCCAAATTTGACACTGAAGCATGTACTTGCCTTCTTCCCATCTTTCCTATTTCAACAATGTGTGGTGAGCACAACACCAAAACATTGTAGGTGCCCTAAGACCATCCACAATGAAGGACCATTAATTTGCAGAGAAAATTTGAAGCCATGTCGGCCTTGAGTTTGGTTGCAATGGTAAAGCCGGGAACGTGACCCACTATCAATTATTTGTATCATAAAACATCTAATGTTAGTCTCTTCTCTCTTGTGTTTGGCGGAGAATCAAGTTGATGATTATTGTTTGGAGTCGAAGCAAAAAGTTGGTCACCATTCCTCGAGTTTAGTCGTTGCAATGTCTTGAACCAGCGTCTGTGTGCTTTGTCAAAACAAATTTCTACAATAGTGAAGATGGTCTTAGAGGGTATGTTCAAAGGGTCGGTGATTATCTTTGCTTGTTTCCAGTAGGCATATATAGAGAGATGACCAGGGGAAATGGTGACATATCAACCATAAGAAGAGAATATTGTGTGATGGGATCGGTAGGGGCGGACAAATACGAGGCAAGAGATGATGAGGTGGTACTTTAAGCATCTAGGGTGTTGGACGCAAATGTGTGTGACCTCAGATGGTAAGACGCTAGTGATTCCGACCATGAGGAAATTTGCAATTTTTCTAGAGAAATGGACTCTCATGTATGAAGAAGGCCAAGGTGGTGAGACATGGAAGATGGAACACAAAATAATAGTGTTGAGAGAGGTTGGACGATGGTGGTAGCACTTGGGAGGTGGGGGACAAGATTTGCAAGGTTTGGGAGAGGGGGAGAGGATAAATGTGAAAGGTGTACACATTTTTTTGAAACCGAGGCAAAAGATTTGCCTCATTCATTAATTAGGAGAGAAAGAGAATTTATAGTGCATTACATCGTCTCCATGACATAGCCCGTCAGAAAAGATACACCACCACCAAAGAAAAGTAGGACTACTCTCATGGCATGATAACACTCAGATGCCTAGCTCCGGCAGTGATCCATAGTTCGACCTCGTCCTTTATGAGCTTGAGAATGTACTCCATCCGTTCCTAAATATAAGTATTTTTAGAGATTACACTACAAACTACATACGGATGTATATAGACGTAATTTAGAATTATATTCACTCATTTTGCTCAAATCTTTACAAAGAGTTATATTTAGGAACGGAGGGAGTAGAAGGGAGGCGTGGACTTCTTTTTGAACACTCTAACATTTCTCTCATTCCAAACAACCCAACAGACAAGCATGGTGAGGGAAGCCATGGCCTTCCGGTACGCAGTATTGGGCTTCGACATATTGGTCCACCAACTCTTTGTGCTCCACTCCGCTGCCCACCTATTGGTCTCGAGTGCTCCTAATCCCAACCACTCCTTCACCATTCGCCAAACCCGCATCATGTATTGACATTTGTAAAACAGGTGGGCAGATGTTTCGTTGGCGCGCTTGCAAAGGGTGCAAAGGCCAGAATTTTTTCAACCTCTTTTCGTCAACCTGTCGGCCATCCAAATCATGTTTTGCACCGCCAACCAAGAGAAGAACTTAAACTTTGGGGGTGCCCAAACCTTCCATGGTATTATTCATGGAAGTCGTCATTGAGCCCAAGAATTGGACCCTGTATGCGGAAGCAGCTGAGTATTCTTCATTCGTCTCAAATTTCAAAGAGATGTCGTCATCAATGTCCTCAACGAGGAGGACCTACTCAAGCTTGATCCAAGATCTATGAACTCGAAAATGTGGTTGACCGTGAGGTTGTGGACGTCTTGATCTTGTGCACCCATGCATGGTCTCGCAAGGCATCCCGCACCACCCATCTCTTCCGCTTGGAGGCCGCGAAAATGAGTGGGGCGATATCCTTCGACCTTTTCCCCTGCAACCATGGAGCATCCCAAAACGGCGTCTTGCCACCATTACTGATGGAAATAACAGTCGAGGCATAGAAGAGGTCCATGTCGATATCATTGCATGGGTTCCCGAGGCTCACCCACAACTTGGTGGGATCCTTCCATTCCCACCAAGGCCATCTCAGTCGAAGAGTTGTCGCAAATTTGCCCAAGTGAAGAATCCCGAACCCACCGAGGCGAGTGGGACGGCAAACACTTTCCCAGTTAACTTTGCATTTTGCATCGGTGTTTTTTTCACTAGCAGACCACGGGAAGGCGTGCTCAATCCTGTTGACACTTTTCAGCACACTTGGAGGAATCACAAGCGGTGTGATGTGGTACACAACTTGTGAAGTGAGGACCGATTTGACTAGAGCCGAACGTACGACCGTCCTTGCCGGGGAGGCAGTCTTGCAGCAACCTTGTCCTCAAGATGTTGAAAGTCCATCCTCTTCAGTTGCCAGATGGAGAGTGGGAGCCCAAGATACTTAAGCGGGAAACACGCCCGCATGGCGGGGATCTATGTAGGATGGCATCAAGGTTTAGCTGCCCACAATGGATGGTGACGACGGAGCTCTTCTGAAAGTTAGTTGTCGAAGGAATCAAGAATGACATCAAGGTTGTGGACATCCTTCCTTGTCGGCGTGAGGAAGATCGTTGTGTCGTCAGCGTAGAGGGACGTACGCACCACCGGGCGCCGCCATCGAATCTTGTGAAGGAGGTTGTGGCTCGTTGCGATGTCAACTTGACACATATATAATGACCGCGGTAGCTAACTCTAGTTTTAAAAAAAATTAGACAACGCTGCAAGATCATGGAACGAACCGCTAAACATTTTTACATGTAAAGAATATCCAAAATGTAACTCGCAAAGATGTACACACAATTGCAACAAACTGATTCACCACAGTTACAAGTATAATTGGTCGATGCTAATTTTACATGCGAATGCTATTCTACAAAAGGCATCCAAAGTGTAATAGGTTTCAAGTTTTACACAGAATTACCAACAAGTGCAACCGATATATCCATCGAAAGTCCAATATGTGCTCCATAAAAGTTCTCTAAACCAGGCACGTGCTGTGAAAACAAACTATTTTCGCCCATATTATATATATAATGTAATCGGTAGTAATCTTCTTTGTTACGTTACCAGCCAGCGTCATACCATGTGTTTGATTGGGTTCCAGGTTATTCTGTCGATCACTCCGGCGGCTAGGCCGTGGCGTCGGATGTTAAGCAAAGGGTGTGAATGGTTTAACAGCAATGCATCAGCATCTTATCTCTTTGTTATATCGCCGTATTGTGGATGAGTACAAACACCCTAGTAGTAAACGCTTATCTCATGTTTGACTAAATAAACGGCAGATTTGTTTCTTTTATCCCCTCTGATAACCTGTTGCTCTCCTGAATCACCCATTTTTCCAAGGAAAGGATCATCCAACTTGGTCCATGACAATGAACACTGATGCGTCCATAGGCCTGGATGATGGAGATGTCGCGCTATATTATCTCGACATTTCTTGGGTTAATATTTTCGTAACATTATTACTGCTTGTGACGAGGCCACTTGGGATTGGAAATTTTGGGCAAGGAAATTGGATAAGATCGAGAGCGGGTTATTATTGTCAAAAAAGAAGAAGATCGACAGCGGGCTGGACCAACTAGGAACGAGCCCATGTGAGCCAGGAGGGTGATTTTTTTTTTCGAAACGGAGGCAAAATATTTGCCTTATCCATTAAGTAAGAGGAGAATAGAGTTTTACAAGTGTCACAACAAATACGACAATCACTCGCGACTAACAATAAGCCCTAATTTCTTAGCACCCGCCGTTACCCAAGCCAGGAGGGTGATTGGTTTCCACGAAGATGAAAAGATAGCCTTGAGATGCTACAGTTGATTTTGTTCGACCGCAAAAGAAAACACACACGTGGGCCAGCATGGATGGCAGGTGGGGCAGTGGAGCTGAACGAGCAGTGGAGTTTGTTGTATGGTGGTGCAGCTCACTTGAAGTTCCCTCACGACAAGGGCATGATCGGGGCTGCTTCTAGAAGCTTTTCTCTCATTGTAGTACATGCGTGTGTGCTGCCGTTTAGGCGCGAGAGCATGATTAATTATCCTGCGTTTAACTTTCAGACCATGCGTGTAAGAGTTTCAAGATCGCTGCATCTCACATGCTTCTTCTGTAAATCAAATATTTGGAGAGTTGACTTGTCGAAGTCAATGGCCGGAGATAAACGAAAACGATGCGACTGGCGCCTAGCCTCGATGTACGAAGAAATCAACGCACGAGATTTGTCCCGTCCCAAGCATCTCTCGGCGGAATTGAAACGTCAAACGCAACTTGGACGGGGACGTGGCTGCAAGCAAGTATCGAGACGAATAGTATGATGTGTACAACCAGAAAACTCTACTGCTGGCGGGTCGGCTCTAACCAATTCCAACTGTTTTGCGCGGTGGTGCGGCTGCGCCGGCCGTCATCATGGCTCGATAAAAACGCGTACGGGCGGCGACGTGAGTTGCACCGGCCGGCCCGTTTATGTAGTTCACCGGCCACTAGGGCCAGGCCACCGTGACGCCACGATGGACTGTTAGGCTTGCCTAATCGGATCGGGATCACGAGAGCTTAGCTGCTCACATTTATCCTCCTGATCAGCTTCAGATCACACTGAATCCTGCGGTTAATCAGTGGAATTATTACCACCTTTGACAATGTTGTCCTCCTGAAGCAAAGCTCTCACTGCCTTCAGTTTGCGCCAGGGCAGCGTGCTTCTAGAAGGCGAAGCAGTGGAGTGCTTCAACATCTTCCAAACGGAAAAGTACTCGCCGGTGACTGGAGTGCTTCAGCAGGATAGACGGCCGAATCTTGAATCTCATGTGGCGCGAGTCTGCTAACACGATTTTTCCGCAGAAAAAGAAGAGCTTTCCTAGGCGACGCACATGCCCTGCCTTTGCTTGGGGAGCGGTGGATTGATGATAGATAACTGAGATTTAGGCTGCAAGCTAGCTGAGTACTGGTCGCCGTCAGTTATGCAGAGGCAGCTATCAATCGATCAACGGCGAAGGAGCGACGGCAGCACAGCTCCGGGCCGCCGCCGCAGACATCGTAGACACGCAGAGTCTGCTTGCATTCCCCTCCAAGCAAAGCCTCCCCGTCCGTCACCGGCGCTGAATCTGTAGCCGCCACACAAGCAATCCGTCAGCCGGCCGGGGACGGGTTCAACAGCCATGGCTGTGGCTGTGGCGCGCGGCTGCGGGAAGGGACGGAGAAGTTGATGGGACGTGGCGAACGGCCCACATCCGCCACCCATGCGCGACGTACGTACAGTGGGTGACATCGCCGGGGCGCAAAAGTCCTGCTTGACATCCGCATCCCGGGATAAGAAAGCCACGTTGGCCGGCTGAGCCGTGGGAAGACGTTAACAGGTGATGGATTTGGACGTGTTTATACTCACATGTGACATGTCACATGATGCTGATCCTACCTCAAATTATTTCTTCATTTTTTCTTCCTCCTTTAGGTTCCTGATGGGACGCAGACGATTGGGTCTCTGTTATTGATTTGTCGATCTTTCCGCTGACAGCCGGCTGTGCAATCGGCAATGTGTTGGACATGTTTTTTTTTAAATATGGGTACTTGCACGTTCCATATGAACAATAAAATAAAAAAAATGTAAAAACACACTTTGAAGCAATAATTGTAACATACATCACTGAGTGTTTTACTTGTGTGCAAAGTTCCGTGAAGATACAACATACATGGTGTTCTATGAAAAAACAAGACAAAATCTGAAATATACTGCCAAGTTCTTTAACCTAAAACTTAAGAATTGTTTGATTTTTGAGTTATCATTGTGTGGAGTCATGTCATGTGTGTCAATTAATAGAGATCCTGACAAAAAATGAAATAAAATAATAGCGGTCCTTTGGAACGAAAAACCTTGATGCATGACCCTCCTCTTTTTCTTCCTGATTTAATAAAATGTCGATGCATGACCCTCCTTTTTTTGTTGAGAGAGATGTATGGCCCTTCTAAGCTGCTATTTCTCGCCCGATACAAGTCGTAATGGATATCGCCTACATGATGACGCTACTCTCTCTCTCTCTCTCTCT
>CBMN010038583.1:0-10748 GCA_000582825.1 Hordeum pubiflorum
CCCCCCCCTTCCTTAACACATCAACGGCTAAGATTACCCCATACCCCTTCACAATAAAGGGCAGGCTAGGTCTCCAACTCAAGACCTCACACCTAAAGCCCGCACTGCTAGCCACTTCACCTCACCGCTGCTTGTGGTATTCTGTAGCGCAACATATATAAGAAAACACAAACAGCGTTCATATATATGAAATATTTTCTAAAACAGTTTCAAAAAAATATTGAAAAAATGTGAACAATTTTGAAATGCCGAATATTTTTGAATTTATGAACGAAATTTTGAAACATGAACATTTTCTGAACATCTTTCGAAACATGAACAATTTTAAAATTTGTGATTTTCTTTTTTTCGGTTTTTGTTTGTCCCGTTTTCCTTCTGTTCTTTTTTTTTCACTTTCTTTTCTTTGTTCAAATTTGCGAACTATTTTTAAGTCATGAATCTTTTCTTAAATCCGTGACCTTTTTAAATTCGTGAATATTTTTTAAAAATCAAGACTGTTTTTAAAACATCGATTTTTTTTTGCCGACACCTCCATGAATGACATTTCATCACGACATTTCATCACGAAAATTTGTATGCATGTGAAACACACATCAAAATTTGTCGTTCCATCAATAGTGTTTTGAATTTGTTTACTATTTTTTTGGATTTAAAGGGTTCATAATTGGCTAGTACAGTAGTAAAAACGAAAAAACTGGTTACCCCTTTGGCAATTTTGCAATTCCCCAATCTTTCTCGCACACATGCATGCCGACCGTGAATTCAGCGCGCCATCTCCGGCGACCACCTCAACTCCGGCACCAGCCCGTCGTCGCTGCCCTCCTCCGCGAGCTCCAAAATCCACCGGCATCCCCATGGCCTTGGGCGGCTGCTGAGCGACAGGGAGGGACATGTCGGGCGACCTCCTCGGCTCGCGCTAGAGGCTGCCGGTCACCGGTGGGCAGCGCGCGATGTAGACAAGCGGTGGCGTGGCCTGTGCGGTGCGGATCCTGTCCGGCGAGCTCGCCGGCGATGCGGTGCGGGAGCTGCTACGGGCCTGGCGAGTCGCTGCGGTGGGCGGGCTGAACGCAGTGGCCACGGCGTCGGGCCGCGGGAGAGTTGCGGTGGACCCTGGTCTATGGTCGGGCAGATGAAGTTGCTCTGTTCTTCAGCCTGAGAAATGTCGCAGGGGCAGACTGCAAAGTTGATTCGTCTACTTCTCTCTTTTGCCGAGAATTAACAGGTGTTTGATTCCTTCACAGAGTGATTTAAAGAACATGGAGTATTTGCCAAAACTAGAGACCGTGTTATTGCTTTGTCCTTTGCGATTCATCAATGCTTTGTAGCTGGCATTCCAAAGGAGCCGCCTATGCTTCTCAGAGTAAGGAACTGTAATTGAAGTTCAGTTGCTTCCAAGCTCTTACTTGGTCAAGTTTTTTGTGATCTCCTTCCATTCCATTTGCAAGCTACTAGTAGCTGTCTAAACTCAGTGGTAAGGGGAAATGTTAATTGGCTGACCAACATTCAGTATGACACTTGAAAGAACTTCAGGTCAACAAACATTTGGCTTTGACTTGCGTGGGGTTGCATTGACGTACGTGGCCAAGGAATGAGGAAGCCTCCACGCGGCAGCTGAGATGTGGGTCCGCATCGCTGGACTGGCTCGAACTGCTTTAATTCTATTTTTTACCTCATTAACTTTACAAGTATATGAAAATAGAAACTATTTAGAATTTTGCTTTAGAGGCAGTGTCAATGCCCAGAATGGCGCTGTCTGTTCCTCAAGAGAATAGTAACCGCATACAAGAGTTTGTCGACTAATGGGATGTCAGACAACAACCAGATTTATCTTTACCTTTATATCCCTGTGTATCTTTAAACCCAGCAAGCAAAGAATCTGATGATGGGTGTGGTGTGTAGGAAGCAAAGAACCCGCGGCTTTTATTTAGAGAGAGAGAGAAAAAGCAAAGAGAGAAGCAAAGCAACGCAAGGAATGTTGCTACTGGGTATGCTTCTTCATGGCCGTTTCCCATACCATACTATCTGAAGCATAAGTCTGCATGCAACTTTCAGTTTCCTCACCAACGGTCTAGTTTGCTTGTGTGGTGTATCTACGCTTGTGCCAGTGCATCAATTGATCAAGGTAACTACAGCGATCCTTCTATGTACATATCTGAAGATCAATTAATTGCTTCTCTCGATTTACGCAAGTCCTTATTTAACAAAGCATCGGGTCGTAACTTCTCCAAATACTTGCGCCGGTCTTATACATGTCAGGAAAGAAGGATATTAGATCTGGTGATTGCTGCCGACTGGCCCATGGGTTAGAGATTCGAACTGGCGGAGCTGCTGTCGTTTGAAGGATTGATTTGACTCACCATGTCTGGACCGGAGGTAATCCATCACACACACCTCAATCTTCAGTGGTTAATGCTGCAGATTTGTGACTTGCCTGATTTCTTTAGCTAGTGAGCTCAACTGGGACCTTCGGTTGTTGTACAGACAAGAATTAAATAGGACATTGCTTCATTTGACCTATTTTCCTTTTTTATTTTACATCTGTCGTCTGCTAGCATTTGAGGTTTGAAAAATCTATAGCAGATTCAGTGGGGTCTTAGGTACTTAATTCTCTGCACACTCGGTCAATGACCATGTTTTTATATATACAAACGCACAATTGATCATTGCTTCCCTCTTTATTTGTGCTAGTAAGTTATATCTTAGTAATTTGATGGAGAAGTTTTAGTTATTATGCACCTTATTGTTCAAATTGAAAGAGTTGAAGAAACAAAGCCAAAAGCGACAGAATTCATTTCGTGCTATCATTGTTGAACATTGCAGGACATTGAGATCATAGCAGAAAACATCGACAAAGCAGTAGCAAAGATAATTGATGTTTTAGAGGATACAAGCAAAGGAAATGTGATATACGTCGGTGGTTGGCGTGGATTTGGGGCATCAACAGCACTCAAGGGAGTAGCGCGACGTCTGAAATCATCAAAATCAAAGTTTGAGAAGGTTATTCACGTGGACTGCTCGGTGTGGAACAGCATGAGGGCCCTGCAAAAGGCAGTAGCGGAGGAGCTGGATCTTCCGCAGTCTGTGATGGCCATCTTTGATCAGTGCGATGCGGACGATGATTTCAATGGGAAAGACGAAAACTCTAGAGGGGTGATATCAGATATCAGAAGGGAGATCTTCGAAAAGCTTGCTAACAGTAGATTTGTGGTGATTTTGCACAACGGGAGTAGAAGATACATTGATTTCTACGAGTGTGGTGTCCCAGCAATACCATTCTTGAGGAACAAGGTTCTATGGACCTGGCACGGGATGTTTCGGCACAGTTTCGTGCTAGATGACGGGGAAGAAGAAAAAATGAGGATGCAGAGTGATGTTTATCTCAGTACTCCTTTTCCTGGGTTTTCCATTGAATATGAAGACGCTGTAATGCGGAATCTAATGCGGGAAGAGGTTGTGGAGGTTGCGAATTGCACTAGGATTGCTGAGCCTAACTACATGAACCACAAGATAGTCGAGCAGTGTGTCCTGTATGGATGGTTAATGAAAAGAATCGTCTCTCCTACAGGTGTGGACTTGGACACCCATAGACCGAACTATTGGGTCTGTGATGGGATTATACAGGGCCAAGGCAATACATCATATTGGGAGATTGGCCAATCTCTACAGAGAAACATGAACTTGGATTGGTTTTTCAAGAAGAACAGAGGGTCCACTTCAGCTCACTATAGGCCCAAGGAAACACTATACCGTAATGTTTATAAGTCGTATGCAAAAAATGTTGATGCCACAAATGATTTTGTAAAACTACTTACTGATGCTGTTGCTGCTGAGGCTGACCGATGGAATTTCACTACCAACGAAGAACTGCCAAATGATAATACTCGTCTGCCTCCTGAGGTCACATCCTTCTTCCTTTTTGCACATGAACCACCAAGAAAGACAACATCAATACTGCCAGTTCGCATGTTCCAACATTCAGAAAGAAGCAAGCTACGTGTGTTACATTTGTCTCATTGTAGCTTCAATTTCGCATCTCCTCCATTCTTCCGTTGTGCCCAGCTGAGATTGCTCCATCTGGACCATTGCATAAATATCACAGATGAGGAGCATCCAAGCCACAATGAAAACATATCTTGTTTCCAGAAGCTATGGGTGCTGGATCTGAGGTATACAGACTGGTACTGGCTACTATCGGAAAAGATGAAGAGTTTAATGGCTGACCTAAGGGAGTTGAATGTGGAGGGAGTCAAACATGGGAGCATAAGCGATCTGTGTGGCGGTAGACCAAGCCTTGTCATACTTCGAGTAACAGAAGATCCGGTCCCTACGGAGAACGAAGACACAAATAGTCAAGCACAATTTCCCAGTATGTCCAGTGCAAACAGTCTCACGACATCTAGCTTCATGGAGATTGATTCCTCATCTCCTGCAAGTAGAGCTGCTGTTGGTGGCCGTGAAGTTGCTCAAGGCATCGGGAGTCAACAGCAGATTGCTCAATACTTATATGCAAGTGATGTCTTTCAAGAGGACCCGCAAGCTGTGAGTGCTATCGAAGGTGTGATCAGCTGGATATGGGTTTGCCCACCTATTCCAAGTCCAGGTCCTCAAGACTGGTACTTTCACATGCAAGATGAAGAGAAGATGGAGAGAGGATCATTACAGCAACAACACAACACTAAAAGGTTTAGTACCAGTAGTGTTACTTTAGCCCCTGTTTTGATGTGTGATAATGCACGGATGTTGTATGTGCATGATAGCTCGTCCATCACTTCCATTCCATACCCACCAAATTCAGACTGGAGGTGGCTTGAATGGTGCCGAGTTGAGAGGTGCCCCAAGCTTTGCTCCTTCTTTGCTACTCCCCAAGACGGACTAAGAAATCGTGAGACTACCTTTCGGCGCTTGTGTATATTCTGGGCGTCCCAGCTCCCGGAGGCATGCTACATCTGTACCTGGAGTGCAGTAGCTGAACCTGATGGTCGTTCGTTTGAAGGTCTAGCATTCTTGCATCTGGACTATTGCCCCAGGCTCATACATGTGCTTCCCTTGTCTTTTCACATGGCCACTTTGCCTAGCCTGGAGACACTAGAGATCGTGTGCTGCGGTGATCTCAAGCAAGTCTTCCCTTCCCTTTGGACCCTTGGCGCCAAGAGAAGAAGGAAATTATAAAATTTCTCAAACTAAGAAGGATCCACCTATACCAGCTCTCCACTCTACAGAGCATATGTGGGAGCAGGATGTCCGCCCCGAATTTGGAGACCATCAAGATCAGGGTCTGCTGGGGTCTCAGGCGCCTGCCGGCTGTCAGCGGCAACACCACCAATAAGCGGCCCAAGGTGGACTGCGAGAAGGACTGGTGGGACAACCTGGAATGGGATGGGGTGGAGGCGAACCATGACCCTTCGCTCTACGAGCCGAGTCACTCGCGATACTACAAGAATGCCTACCTGCCAAGAGGCACCGTACTCAGGTGAGCTATATGTGTGGTTCCGCCTCTACTTTGATTAATAACTTAGCGTGCCAGAGAACTTACTCTTACTGTTCTATTTGTACTACTGCCTCCATTTTTATATACAAGGCCATAAACTCAAATTATAGGTACCAAGGTAAAATTTAATAACTGCTTTGCAAGCTAGTTTTTTCTCTCGTTTACCTGGTTAATTAATAGGACGCATGCAAATTAGACAAAATTGAGTGGATGTGAGAAAGGAAGTAGTTGAATGTGTCCTTATCATCCAATGCATGCATGCGAGTAGTTAAACCATGGGTTGCTAGTACGAGGCAACGTCATTAATTTTTGCCTCGTTAACTGTTAGTGGCCTTGTATATATGCAAAATGTATATTTCATTGTGGCCTTGTATACAAAAATGGAGGGAGTACTTTGGTTGTGATACCGTGTCTGCATAATATCATCTCATTGACGGTTTGTTATGCTGCACTGTAGGTAATCGTTCCCTTTCATGGGTCGATTGCTACTGGCACGTCGACCCTATTGGTTCTACGGTGCTCAGATGATGCTTTCTCTGCAGTGCACGGTTGTGTGTGTTGCTGCCTTACTTGATGCTGCTTGATTGGTCCGTGTGAAATCTGCATCTGCATTGCCATGGTGTGGCGATGCATGCGTCTTCCGGTTCAGTTTGGTTTGGTTTGGTTTGGTTTGGTTTGACTTGGTTTGGTCAGCGTGGCTCGACCAAGCCATATATGCGGCAAAGCAAGTATGCATCATCTGGTTGGATAGATGATGCACGGTACAAGCTTTGAGCTAAGAGAGAAATAAATAAGAGAGGGCATTCAGCCTGTGCTGCATGGGCACCCTGCCTGCTCATGCTGCTGCTATCCTGTTGCTCTCCATTTGTGTGTTGTGATGCGTGATTTGTCAGCGACGGACTAATTATTGTAATGCTAAGCAATTCCTTGGAGATGATGGACGGGTGCACTAACACCCTGTGTGTTTTGCTACGTCCTTCAGAGCACGAAGAGGCGTTCGACATCCTGTACTGCGTCGCCTTCGAGATGATGGACGCTCAGTGGCTAGCGATGCACGCCTCCTACATGCAGTTCAATGTAAGAACATGATTTCTTTCTCATACTCAACATGTTATACAAATGTTGATTTTTGTGTGCCATCATATATAAACTGCAGCTTTATGTTTTGTTCTGTGCTGATCGTATAAGCCTTGTAGAATTTGGATCAGTTTTTTCTTGACTGGTTGTTGCTGCAAACCGTTCCTTTTTACTAACTAGAGTAGATTTAGACTTGCATTAGAGTAGATAATAATCCACAGGCGGTTAACTGATTAATTCTAGGTCCTATTGGCTGTAGCGGATGTGTCTTAGGCAACTGAATTTAGCAAGACTGTGAAGATGTTAACAACCAGAACCAGTACATACATGGCAGGAAAGTAGTAGCAGAATCCTTTTTCTTATCCATGCCACTGAAGTGAAATGACAGACAAAGTTGCTCAACTAGCTTGCCCGCAGCACCTCCAGGGCCAACCACAGACGTGTGTCTTGGTGACATTTCGACGAATTCACACGATTTCGGCAACAGATTCAGATAAGTGGCGCCCATCAGCTCTCCATATGGGGATGGCCGGGGTGCATCTAAAATCTACAGCGGCAACTACTTCGCCCAACGTTCAAGACAAAATGCCCAGCAAAACTCAAGGATTTAATGCCAGGCTAAAGTAAACACCATAGATGAGCAGAGCAGAGCTAGCTTTAATTAAAGACGAAATTTCTTCAGATATAATGGTCCCGTACGTCTGCTCTCTGTGCGCCTCTGGAGATTATTACTAGCTAGGGATCATCTTTTTAGGAAGAAGAATTGCCCTTTTAAAGTAGGGACCGCTGAGCGGACGCAGCTGTTCTGCACCCGACCTCACATGAGCTCGGGTGAACAGTAAACTCCGAAAAAATAGTAAAGCAATTGAAAACACTCTGATTTTTTTTTGCAAGAAACATTGATGTTTTTTCAACATGTGTACAAAATTTTGCTACGAAATCACATTCGTGTAGGTGTGGGCAAAAAAAAAAAAAAATCGATGCTCCAAAGAGCAGGCGAAATTTTGCATGCATGTGAAAAAAAATCAATGTTTCATGCCAAAAAAATTCAGATTTTTTTGAAATATTTTACTATATTTTCGTATTTTACTGTTCACCCGAGCTCATGTGAGCTCGGGTGCAGAACAGCACTTTCGCCGCTGAGCATCCTTTATTCTTGAGACATTCGTCTTAACTACTCCCTCCAATTCTTTGGAGAAGACGATCACTCTCTCACGCCAAGCCAGGAGGACTTTCAATATGCATTTTTCTTGGGCGAAGCTTGAACTGTGGTAGCTGCCTGGAACATTTGAAATGCAAGAATTTTTGGCACTATTTTTCACGCAAAACACTATAAATTTTCTTTTTTTTCCTTCTTCTGAACAGACATTTATAACAATTTTCATTTTACGACATCCCTCCTAGTTTAGGCTCCTGGTCTTTTCCTCTTTAAAAGAGGCATTTTTCTTGTTTCTTACAGAAGTAAGGAAGGACGACTAGCCTACAGATCATCGGTACATGCATGTTGCAATTTTGTGGAGTATTTGACAAAAAACTATCACTTTACAGGCAATTGTCCCACAGAACTATCACTTTTTTAAAAGTGACTGATAACAACCAAAAAATTGTAATTTTGCTCCTAAAAACTACCACTTTCCTCGAACACCTCACGCTCTCGAGACCACTCTTACGACTGGTATAGATCCGCCCATGGTATTAGCAGCATCATATCATCGGGTGTTTCTCTAATGCCAAGCTGCCAACTGACCGGGTTTAATTAGCGTCTAGTGGGGCTTTGGTAAACTCCTGGTCTGGATGATGGATGGACAAGCTTAACCATTTAATACCACCACCACTAGCCACTATCTTGGGCTGCATGCATGTGCAAGCAATCGCCAGCATGACGGCTGAAAGGATGGAGTATACGTTCGATCGGCCAGTACGTACATACAGTACATATATTACCTAATAACAAAAGTCCACTGCATGCAACTTGCACCATAGTCATAGTGTATGCCAAAATGGTTTTCTTAGCGGCAAAGGTATGCAACTGCGAGGAATCAACCGTTGCTGCCTTGCTTTGAGATTCGCGAGCTCCGTTCACGTATATCAATAACGGTTCTGCTAAATCTCAGTCGACTGAGACTTCGAAGTCTCAGTCGACTCCTGAACCGTTTGATCATTTGTTACATCAAGATTAGCGCACTGCTGCTGGGTATTTCATGTAAGAGGCCCGTGTAGAGAAGTTCTGCGGTTGGGCTGCTCTTGTCTTGTCATTCTTTGTTAGGGCGGGCTTTTTTTTGTGGTGGGCTGGGTGCCAGATCGGGTGAAAGGCCCTTTTTATTTGTTTGTCGGGATTTAATTAATTTTTGTTGTTCGCTGCAACTTTTTACACTGGGAGAAGAGATGGGCAAGTGCGACTTTGAACATTTCTTGCCTGGCCTTCGTGTTCTTGTGCCCCTCTTTCTACATGTTTATTTTCCTTTTAGCTATTTTTGTTTCTGGTTTTTGTTTCTTGTTTTTTTGTTTCACTTTTTATTTTAAATTTTATTAAAAAATAACTTTTATTTTTGAAGATGAAAATAGTTTGTCATCTGGTCGAACAATCACCCTGACTATAACTACAGGTCTTTAACGTGACCGATCGCGAAGTCTCAATCGATGAGTCGTTGGATGTATTGTTTTGCTTCAAGATTCATGTTGGGTTTTCGGCCTGTATAAGGCCCTCACCAGGCCGTTTCCTTTCTTTTCTTTTTTGTCTGGCCTTGTTGCGTGCGAGCGTTGCTTTGCCAGTTAGGCAGGTGGTCCTTTTTTTTTCTTTGTCGTTGCTTGGGCCATAATTTTTAAGCACGTAACATGCATGTTTATTAGTTTGTTTTGTTTCTTCTCTTGTGTCCAATCAGTTTGCTTCCAGTTTTTTTTTTGGTGACGGGCCGTTTTAAGGTGCGTCTGGCCCGTTCTTTTCTTCTTCTTTATTTATGCGTGGGCAGGGATGTGTGATGGCCTGGCATTTTTTGTTTTATTTTTGTGTTCTTTTTTATTTGCTCTTCCTGACTTTTTCTTATCTGTTTTAGTGTTTTTAACAAAAAAAACGACGTCCTCTTGACATTGATTTTATTTTACATTTGTATTTTACCATTTTTCTTGTTTCATTTTCTTATTTTATAGATTTTCTTTTATTTGCTTTTTAAAAAATTCCTTGTTTCCTTTATTTATTTATTTATTTATATTTTCTCCTTTAGTTTCTTTATAAACCTTTTTCTTGTATGCCTCCTATTAGGCACAACTGTAAGTGTCGCCACTACCTATAATTTTGTCGGGAGAAGGGTAGTTGCATATCTTTCATTAGGCACGCAACTATAAGTGTCGTCTTTGACTACAACTGTGTGTTTTCAATGTGACTATTTAGTGGTGTTCTGTAGTGTTGCAGTTGCATGTCTGTCACTAGGCATGCAACTGCAAGTGTCGTCCCCGATTGCAATGGTATGCCTTTCACTAGTTGCAACTCAGTGGTGTTTGTCGAGCGGAGAAGAGGCAATTGCATGTCGAACACTAGACGTGCAATTGCAATTGTCGTCCCCTAAATGCAACTGCATGTATTCAATACGACTGCAACTCTGTACAATTTTTTATCAGGTGAGGGTTTACTTGCATGTTTGTCACTAGTTGCGCAACTGCAAATGTCGGCCTCGAATGCAACTGCATGTCTTCCACGTGGTTAAATCAAACTCGATGGTGTTTTTTCAGACGGAGGAGAGGCAATTGCATGTCCATCACTATGCATGCAACTGAATGTATCGTCCCCGACTGCAACTGCATGTCTTTTAACGCGGTTGCAACTTCATCATGTTTAGTCAAGGGGACGGGGCAATTGCATTTGTGTCACTAGGAATGCAACCGCAATTATCGTTCCCGATTGCAACTGCGTGCCTTCAACGCGGTTGCAACTTTGTGGTGTTTAGTCAAGGGGACGGGTTAGTTGCATGTCTATCACTAGGCATGCAACTGCAAGTATCGCCCCTGACTGTAACTGCACGTCTTTCATGTGCTTGCAACTCAGTGGTTTTTTGCTTGACGGAGAAGAGACAATTGCATGTCCACCAGTGTAGGCATGCAACTGTAGGATGTCGGCCCCGACATCAACTATGTTGCTTTAGTCACGAGGGGCAGTAGCATGTTTGTGACTAGGCATGCAACATCAAGT
>CBMN010038586.1:0-10308 GCA_000582825.1 Hordeum pubiflorum
AAATACAAGAAATCTCTTGTGTACCCAACACACCCAATACAAGAAAAGATAGCCGAGTGGCGCCGTGGGGCGCGCTTACGGGATCGCCTATGGCCGTCACGTGAGGAGACGAAGGCACCAAGGACCTAGTTAGGTGACGTGCATGGGAGGAGGCCCGCGAGACAGAGCTCGGTCGCTTTGGTTTTTCAGTGCTGGAGGGACGGACCTAAGCACAGACACCATGCCGAGGAAGCAAAGGCACCAAGGACCTATTGAGGTGACATGCATGGGAGCAGGCCCGCGAGACAGAGCTCGGTCGCTTGGGTTTCTCGGTGCTGCAGGGACGGACCCCAGCATAGACACCGTGCCCAGCCCCCGCTCGTGTGATAGACATGAGGGAGACCATGAAGGCGCGCCCCTCCTAAGGTGCATTCAGCTGCGAGGACGTAGGATTTTTTGGAGAAAAACAGCTTTACTGATGCATGAACGAGTTCATTACACAACAGAAAGGCACATGTTGCCATTTTTCTAAAAGAGACCAGCTTGAGGTTGCGGCCGGTAGGCGCCCCTCAAGAATGACAGAAAATGTTTCCGTGACGGACACGAGATAGCCTGAGGTTGGTCTTGCTAAAAAGCGCCCTCATTGTCAAAATCCACTAGCGCAGAGCATGAGGCTTCCATGCGAGTGGGAAGGGACTCTCACGTGTCGGGGGCAGCATGGGTAGAGAGAGCCCTAGAGCGTGTACAGCTCCGTCTCACTCGTATCCGTGAAAATGGACAAAACTTACGGTGATGGTGGACGTCCCATGTGTTTGGCACCGGAACACCCAGCACCGTCATTTTCGGTGCAGCACGGGGCTGGAGATTGTTCGAAGACCACTTTCTCATGCCTTGCGGCGCCGGACTCCACTCATGCGCATTAGCCTCTCGAAGGTGCCCGCATCCCCCTTCAAGCCGAAAGGCATGCACACAAGTGGGGATGGACAGAGAGGCCTCATGAGGCGATCCTGGTTGATGGAGACGTAGTCGACGCACATGCGCCACTTGGAGACGGGGGTGGAGCCTACGGTCAGCTGGTGGCTGCAAGCCCCGCGGGTGACGGCTTCATCCTGGGCGCTGCAGTGCTCCCGCGCCCAAAGCGGCTGAGACCCTTCCTGGGTGCGCAGTCGGGTGATGCTCGATCACCTCCCTCTGTGGCCCGGACTCTCCTGATGTTGTCCAAGCTAACGCACTAGATCCGGGACGGAGGGAGACGCCGAGCGCACCTTTCTATTTGGAGAGAGGGGCGTCAGCGGCGGCGAGGGAGGTGATGGCACCGCACCCATCCAGCATGGCCCTCTTGGGCTCGACCTGCTCCTGAGGGAGCAGGGGCTTGTTCCTTTCGGGTGACTCCTTAAGGAGCCTGAAGATGTCCTCATCGACCGGGTGCTCAGCCGAGGCGACCTGGTAGGCGCGCTCGAGGGTGTGGAGCGCTTCCCGCTCGTCGCAGCAGATGGTGAGAGTGCCGTTGTAGCCGGGCATCTTGACGAGGCCATAGGCATGGTGGGTCACTACCATAAACTTGGTGAGTGTGGGGTAGCCCAGAATGGCGTTGTACGGCAGGCCAATGTTGGTCACGTCGAATACGATGAACTCTGTGCGGTAGTTCTTGCGGGTGCCGAAGGTGACGGGGAGGCGCACCTGACCGATGGGGTGGGTGGAGCCGTTAGTGACACCCGAGAAGGACCTGGTGGGCATTAGGCGCTCGTAGGGCACTTAAAGCGTCGCAAAAGTCTCTATGGAGAGCACGTTGAGGCCCGCCCCGCTGTTGATGAGAGTCTTGGTGACAGCCACGTTGCTGATGGTGGGTGTGCACAGCAGGGGAACGGCACCCATGGCCTAGGTGGACTCGGGGTGATCACTGGCGTCGAAGGCGATGGGGAACTCCGACCACCGGAGGTGGCTGGCGGACTCAGGTGGCGCTAGGAGGAGGGCCGCGTTCACCTCGCAAGAGAACTGCTTGAAGTGGCGGTTGGACGGAGGGGCCTGGGCCCCTGGATGCAGGCCACCCTGCGGGGCTCCTGGTAGCCCCCGCCATTGTCAACTGGAGGGAGGTTGTTAGGGCGGGTCGGTGCAGCGCTGGCTCGAGGGTCCGCCAGCCTTGGCTGGCCCTGCTAGCCCTAGTGACTGTCGCGCCCTTGTTGTTGCCGTTGTCGCCCCAGAGTCCGCCCGCGCTGCCTCCGGCGCGGCCCCTATCATGTGTCTTGCGCCTACCTAGGTGTTAAACGCAGCTCTCGCGAAGCTGCAGGAGCTCGTAGCAGTTCTCAGTGTTGTGGGCGTTCACGTTGTGGTAGACACACAAAGGGTGACCTTCCTTCTTGGTGTCCGCACTACTGCTGCCGCGCTTGCGTATGGCTCTGCCGCAAGCACGGCGGGGCCCTTGCGCTTGACATCCTTGCTCTTGGACTTGGAGGTGCTGGGCTCCGCCTCAGGGTCGCCCTGGAGGGAGAGACATCCCTCCTCAGCCTTGGCGCAGTGGTCGGCAAGGAGGAGTAGCTACATCACAAAGATGAGCTCGTCCCTGATGAAGAGCTTCTCGCACATCTTCACGTCCATGACGCCATTGGTGAAGGCAGAGACGATGGTGTCCGGAGGCCTTCGTGATCTTGTTGGGCACCTGGCTGAAACGTTGGACGAACTTACGAACGGACTCACATGGGCGCTAGTGCACGGCCCAAAAGTCGTTGAGCGTGAGGGGGTTGTCACTCGTGCCCGTGAAGTTGGCAATGAACTGCTTGCGCAGGTCGTCCCACGAGGAGATGGATGACTCGGGAAGGTTCACGAGCCGTGATCGCCCGGTGTCCTTGAGGGCCATGGGGAACCAGTTCGCCATGACCCGCTCGTCGCCCCTTACAGTCTGGACGCTGAGAGTGTAGAGCAGGAGGAACTTCATGGGGTTGGTGTTGCCGTCGTAGCGGGGAGGGAGCTCCGACTAGAACTTGTCGGGCCACACGACACGACGCAGCTCGGGCATGAGAGCCAGGTAGCCCTGGTGGAGGGAGCGCCACCCTAGGTGGCCGCATGGCCCTGGCGCCTTGCCGGAGCAACATCCTGGTGGTCGAGGGCCCTCTTGTGGGCCGCGAGCGCGTCTGGGGGCGCGTGGCGCACAATCTGGCAGCTGTCGTCGTGGCCTCCTGCCGTAGCCGACTCGTGGGATGGAGCCGGGACATACGCCTCGTGGTGCCTCTCGGACACACGGCGAGCTGGTGGTGGAGGAAGAGGAGCGTCGTGCTCCGCACGGCCAGCGTCACACGGCAGAGCGGGCAAGGAGCGCGAGGGTGCCGGGCCGTCGCCCGCGGCGTCGACGAGCTCGGTGATGCGCCTGAGCCAGGCTTCGTAGGCATCCTTGGAGGGGCGGTAGCCCAACTCCTACGCCATGAGCAGAGCGGTGTTCAGTGCAGGGTCGTCGCGGCACGTGAGCAAAGAGGTGGCGACGGAGTGGTCGTGCGCCTACTCATTCACCAACAGGTGGGCGGAGGAGGCATCGTGCTATCCGACCGGCTCGGTGGCGGCGTGAGGGCACCGCCGAGGGGCGCCACGGGTGGCAGGCACCGCGCGGGCCCTGGTGGCAGCTTGGCGTGTCATGCGTTCGCGGCGAGCGGTGGCTTCGTCCATGTCGAGGTCGACGTCAAGGTCGAAGGCGCGAAGACGGCAAGTACCCCTACCTGGCGCGCCAAATGTCAGAGTCTGGGATCTACGTCCAAGAACTTCCCCATGAATAAGATTCGAAGACTAGGGGGCTTGGCTTAGCTACCTATGACTCGGCGGTGAACGCAAGAGGATTGACGACAAGCTCGCTGCTACTCGCCAGACACGACAGTGAAACACGAGCTACCCAGGTTCGGGCCACCGTTGCGGTGTAATACCCTACTCCTACTTTATGTGTATTATTCTCTGTCTAAGAGTTGTGCTCGAGGTACACGAAGTCTTGGGGAGAGAAAATGGCTCGATCTCCTTACATGGAGACCATCCTTCCCCCTTTGTTGTGCCTTGGAACTCTTCCCCGAAAACAAAGGTGGGAAAGGGCAGCTACAAGGCGGCAATTCAAAGGGGGACAGAAACTCAGTCTTATCCTAACAAAAGGCAGTCTTCGCCAACTAAATCAGTCTTCATTACGCGCCTGTGGGCTCGAAGATGACCTCCGTCCTGCAGCGCTGATCCGTTCTGATCTTCTTGCACCAAAGAGGAAACACTTTGGGACTTGCTTTGGGGAGGTGGGATCCACTACCTCCCTTATCACAGGAGTAGAAATTGTCCTTCCTTCCCCCTCTGTCCTTGCCACGACATCAGGGGAATCCCCATTGAAGGGGGGGATGCACCCTACGGCTGGCCCCGTACGACCTGCCGCGCGAAGTTACTCCGGGAGGGGGCCTCACGAGGTGCCTGCGCCTGCCAAATTGCCTCAGGAGTGGTTTGCCTAACGCAAGGGGTCCTGTCCCTCATGAGGCAAACCTCTTTAGGGGAGGTAGGAAGGACATCAACCTTCTTGGGCCGGCCCAGTGTCGCCTCCTGAACCGGCCGGCAGACAGGCCGTGGTACCCCTGGTCCCACTGGGCCGACAGAACCTTGTACACAACTTTTGGGGACCTATTGGAAACTTCTGTCAGACTTCCTTTGTGAATTCAGTCTAAAATAGGCAATAGACATGGACTAGAGTAGTGGTAGATTAATCGGTCGTGGTCGACACCCTCACCAGCTTCGCTTGAAGTCTGTCAAGTACATGCTAGTAAGTGGTGAATGCGTGTGTGAAGAAGTACACTCCTGCAAGGTCAGTGATCTATTCGAATAGTCACTTCCACGGATAAGGACTACTCAGAGACTTATACTGCTCATAGAAAACTTTAATAGAAAGGGCCAATTCCCCCCCCCCCCCCTAATTTGCGCCTAGTATCATCCTTACCCATAAAACTAGTGCTCAACTTTTCCCCTCTTCCTTGAAAAGCCATTATGGAAATACCCTTATGTGCCATTTCCGTCCGGTCAAAAGGTTTTGACCATTATCGAGACATTTCTTGGACATAGTTGCCCTTGTGTGCATGTGCCGCTGACATGTGGGACCTACCCTTGGAATTAGAGAAAAAACTCACCCTTCTCTCTGTCAATTACACCTGGGACCAACCCTTAAAAATACCTTTCTTTCTCTCCTCTCTCTCTCACTCAGCAGTTGGCGATGGCAGTAGCCAGTGGAGACAGCAGCCGGCGACACCAAGCAGCGGTCAAGGGCGACAGTAGCCAGCAGCTAGCACACCTCCTCGTGCATGCTCATCTATGCCCATCACACGAGACGGTGGCTCATGCGGCTATGGAAGGTGGACGATCTAGAGGGTAGCTCAATCAAGCACATCAGCGCACGACGACGGGAATAAGGGAGGTGGTCGGCGGTACTGGTTGAGCTCAATGGCGCGCAATGTATACATTCCAGCACGAGTAGATCTAGGGCATGCGAGCTCTAGTGGTGGCCCACAGCAGTGGCGCTCGAAGCTCCAAGATTCGGTCATTGAGATGTAGGGTAGGCCATGGAGATGTAGGGCAGGCAAGCTCCAGTGCTCGGCCATCTTCAAGCACGTGCCCTCCGATGTGCGGAGGTGGCTGAATGGCGCGGTGGTGGAAGGGCGGCCATGGCGAGGTGGAAGAGCGGCCATGGCGGGGTAGTGGAAGCACGGCTGGTGGCGGCGGGCCGATGGGGCGTTGGACGGCGCGGAGCTCCAGTGGCACGTCGGCCAGGTGGCTCCAGTGGGAGTGGTCAAGCACGGCGCATGCCGGCCAGAATCTCCGGTGGGGGATGGAGATTTGGGGGAGATGGGGGGAAAAAGAGAGAGATTCTTTTTTTCTTGACTCAACATGTAAGTGACAGATGAAGGCAGGGGCAAACTTGCGAAATGTCCCGAACACGGTCAAACCACTTTGACGGACAAAAATGGCACGGAAGGGTATTTTAATAATGACACCTAACAGAAGAGGGGTATATATGAGCACTGTTTTAATTCGGGGTAAAGATGTGGTCGACCGGAAATTAGGGGAAAATATAAATGTCCCTATTAGAAACTATAAAATTTTCCAGATAAGTGTGAGTACTTTGTATTGCTTTCTCATAGGAAAGAGATAGAATTCAAAGTAGTGTTTGGATGTGCTGACTAGCTGGATTGACTTGTGTGTGCTCTCTTACCTCAATCAAACTACTGGTAGTCATAATACATGTTAGGCAAAGGTCAAAGTTGGCATTCTGCAATAAACCCCACAATCTCTTTCATTGATAAATGTGCATAAGTAGTTAGTTCTGATGTAAGTCTTGTTGAATGCCTTTGTACTCACGGTTGCTTAATTTAACTTTTGCAGATGAGACCTCAGTGTCACTCGTGGTTTCCACCTGAAGTTCGATGTTGACCGAGTAGCTTGGATCACAGACAACAATATGGTTCCTTTGGGAGGGTCATTGATTATGTCCATGCTTCTTAAGCCATTTGTTAGTTCGGTTGTACTTAAACATATTTTTCTTCCATTGTTGCTTGAATGCCTAAGTGTAGGGTCATGTGACCCCTGCTTGTAATACTATGTTCTATATGGCTCTTCTTAGCCTTTAAATAAATGCTTTGAATGGTAGAGTTATGTTGTGATACCTTGTTGTACCAACACATCACTTGCATCTTGTGTCTATGATTTTGAAATGCATGTTGTGTGTGGGGTTCGGTGTAATAGTTGTTAACCTGCTGGCGGTTTTCATACAGAGGAATGTCTCATGCGGTAACCACTATACGGTCGAGCCCGCTTGAGTTATACGACTATGTATGTTGAGCCAGGATCTCGGTCATGTATTTGCTAGCGGCACATTCATATAAGTTTGAGCCAAAACACACACACACGGTCCCGGCCAAGGTAAGATGGCACCCGTTGTGTACTGTGTGTGAGGTCTCATGTTGCTTATATGATTTGTTACAGGCTATATAAGTTCGAGCCAAAAGATGCAAACGGTTCGGCCAAGATAAGGTGGCAGTCATTGTGTACCATGTGTTAGGCCTCATGTTGCTTATATTCTTTGTTACAAGTAGATCTCTGTGCGTAGACCCTCGGTTACGACAACGTACATAATGGTCTCACCATGATTGACAGAATCGAATCTTCGACTGGACTTCCTTTGCGGGTTCAGTCTCAAATAGGCAATAAACCTAGACTAGAGTCACAATAGGTTAACGGTCGTGTACAACACCCTCGCCGGCTTTTGCTTGAATTCTACCGAGTACATGGTGGTAAGTGGTGAACTCATGAGCGAAGAAGTACACCCCTGCAGGGTTAATGATCTATTCGAATAGCCGCAGCCGCAGGTAAGGACTACTTGAAGACTTACATTGTTCATAGACAACTTTAATGGATACTCTAAAAAAATCCGGATAAGTGTGAGTACTTTGGATTGTTTTCTCATAGAGAAGATGAGAGAGAATTCAGAGTGGTGTACTGATGTGGTGACTAGATAGATGGACTCGTGTGTGCTCTGTTACCTCAATCAAACTACCGGCAGTCGTAGTACATGCTAGCCAAAGGTCAAAGCAAGCATTCTGCAATAAACCCCATAATCCATTTCATTGATACCTGATGCATGAGTAGTTAGTTCTGATGTAAGTCTTGATGAGTACCTTTGTACTCATGGATGCTTAATTTAATTTCTACAAAGGATACCTTAGTCTCACTAGTGGTTTTCACATGAAGTTCGACATTGACCGAGTAGTTTGGATCCCATACAACAGTCTGGTTCCTTTGGGAGGGTCGTTGATTATTTCCAGGCTTCTTAATCAATTTGTTACTTTTTCTGTACTCAAACATAATTTGCTTCTATTGTTGCTTGAATGTATGAGTGTAGGGTCATGTGGCCCCAACTTGTAATACTATGTTATGTATGGCTCTTATGAGCCCTTAAATTAAAACTTAGTTATGTTGTGATACCTTGTTGTACCAACACAACGTGTGTATCTTGTGTGTATGATTTTGTAATGCGCGTTGTGTGTGGTATTTGATTTAATACGAGTTAACTTGCTGGTGGTCTTTAATATCGAGTAATGTCTCCTGCAACAATCACTATACGATCGAGCGGGCCTGAGTTATTCGACTAAGAATGTCGAGCCAGGATCTTTGTCCTATATTTGCTAGTGACATATTCATATAAGTTTTAGCCAAAAGAACACACACGATCCCGGCCTATGTAAGAAGGTAGCCATTGTGTACCATGCATGAGGTCTCATGTTGCTTATATGATTTTCTACATGCTAGATAAGTTTGAGCCAAAAGATGCAAATTGTCCGGCCAAGGTAAGGTGGCAGCCATTGTGTAACATGTGTGGGGCCACGTGTGTTTATATGGTTTATTGCAACTAGATCTATGTGCGTAGACCCCGGGTCCCAACAACGTACATAATGGTCTCACCATGGTTGACAGAATTGAAACTTTGACCGGATTTCCTTTGCGGGTTCAGTCTCAAATAGACGATAAACCTGGACTAGAGTCATGGTAGGTTAACAGTCGTGTCCAACACCCTCGCCGGCTTTCACTTGAAGTCTGTGGAGTACATGGTGGTAAGTGGTGAGCGCATGAGTGAAGAAGTACATCCCTGCAGGGTTAATGATCTATTCGAATAGCCGCGTCCGCAGATAAGGACTACCTGAAGTATTATATTGTTCATAAACAACTTTAATGCATACTCTAAAATTGTCCAAATAAGCGTGAGTACTTTGGATTATATTCTCGTAGAGAAGATGAGAGAGAATTCAGAGTACTGTATTGATGTGGTGACTAGCTAGATGGACTCGTGTGCGCTCTCTTACCTCAATCAAATTACTGGTAGTCGTAGCACATGTTAGTCAAATGTCAAAGCCGGCATTCTGCAATAAACCCCACAATCCCATTCATTGATACATGATGCATGCGTAGTTAGTTCTGATTTAAGTCTTGTTTAGTACCTTTGTACTCATGGTTGCTTAATGTAATTTTTGTAGAGGAGACCTAAGTCTCCCTATTGGTTTCCACGTGAAATTTGACGTTGACCGAGTAGTTTGGATCCCATACAAAAGTCTGGTTCCTTTGCGAGGGTCGCTGATTATTTCCAGGCTTCTTAATCCATTTGTAGTTTGTGTGTACTCGGACCTAATTTGCTTCCATTGTTGCTTGAATGCATGAGTGTATGGTCATGTGGCCCCTGCTTGTAATACTATGTTATGTATGGCTCTTCTGAGCCCTTAAATTAGTACTTAGTTATGTTGTGATACCTTGTCGTATCAACACATCATGTGTATCTTGTATGTATGATTTTGAAATGTGCTTTGGTGGGGATATGATGCAATAGTAGTTAACCCCGCTGGCGGTCTTTCATACAGAGGAATGTCTCCTATGACTACCACTATACGATCGAGCCCACCCGAGTTATACGACTATGAATGTCCAGCACGGATCTTTGTCATGTATTTTATTGCGACAATCACAATAGGAGCGCCTTAATTACCCTTAATTACCTATAACAGCCCGAGACCGGCGTTCGAGATGCCCTCCATTGTTTTCGAATTTTGTCGTGTGATTAAATTGTTTGTTGCATTCTTCATGGCATCATTCGCAGCGCATTGTCACTTTATTGTCGTCATTTTTCAAAAACTGCATCCGGTCATAGTTGTCGGTTCTCCTTGTTGTCATCGTTGACCGTTTCAAGACCAACCACACACGCACGTGCCCGCGACATCATTAAAATATGGTTTTATAAGTGGTAATAAAATGTTCTCTGAATGGGGTGATAGTTGTCGAGCAGTCTTATTATATTGTAGGTNGACCGCCTACCAAATTTCGTCACATTCGTTGGTCGTTTGATACCCCAACAGTTAAGGCATAGCGACACTATAGCCGGTTAAATTGTCGGAAGTTTTTCGTAATTAAAAGTTGTCTTCGGGCTGTCCGTTTTCCCTCTCTTCTAAATGCCTAGCCCTCTGCACAGTGCACAGACCCCTTGTCGGGGATATAACTCCATGGTGTGACCCGCCCTATTGGGCCGGGTCAGTACAATGGCGTCTCTAGAACAATGTTCAAGATGGGCCGTGGTTTGAAGCTAAAACAATAAGGAGGTTGCTAAGTAAACCGCCGGGCGGCCTAGGCGAGTGGAGACGGTGACTAAAGGCCCACAGGGCAGAAGACGCCGGGAGATTCCTTGCTTAGAGGGCAAGGCATGTTAGAGACATGATAGGTTACAAGTCATAATATGACTCGGACTCTGTTGTAAACCCTAGGGTCTTGACCTCTATATAAAGGCAAGCCCCTAGGGCC
>CBMN010038589.1:0-10190 GCA_000582825.1 Hordeum pubiflorum
ATATATATATACACACACACACGAGGTGAGGGCATCCGTATAAATCTCCGCTCAGGGCATTCGAAATGTCAGGACCGGCCCTGGCCATGGATCCGTTGGATCCCCGAGCGTGACACCCGTTGGTACGTAGAAGAGCGCGCGATCAAGCTCACATCGCAAGGCAGCCGGCCGGTGCCGCCGACCCACGGGCCACGGCATCTTCCAAGTCATTCACATGATCACATCCATCTCAAACGCAGAGCCAAACGACCGACCAATTGACCCGACGATGGACCGACATCAGGAACAAATTTTCACGAGCATAAGGCTGCAGACAAGAAATTGGAATAAACTGACAGCTTCAGTGCAGTTTTGTTAGCGAGACGAAGATGCGTGCATAAAGATCTACATCGACCTCCATCGGTTCAGTTTACCTGCCCAATCGAAATTGAAATAAAAAAAATTATAAGCAGCAAGGGCATGTTAGCAAATAGCAAGACAACGGGTACCAGCATTTCAAAAATATTTTTCAGTGGTATACAGGGAGAGCACTGGTAACCAGCTTCTCACAACCTGAGAACCATCCAAATAATACATGATCTGGGGTGAATAAAGAATATTACAAATCGCTACTCTACAAGTGTAGCGATCCCAGTCATTACGTCCTCGGGTTCATGCATCAGCACATTAATAACCTCTAACGAGCAACTCAGAAATATGATAACCTCATCCTGGAGATCCAGATCCGAACTAGCCAAGACCTAGGCTCCAGGATGGCAATATACTAGACCACAAAAATGAGAGCCCATGCTCATATTTCAAGTGCAATAAGTTACAACAGATGATTAATCAAGCTCTCCGATCATCGTATCTCCAGGGATCCGAGAGCTCCGATCGCCGTCCGTCAATGCGCGGAGCTCCTGGGCTGGCTGAAGGATCCACCGGCGTAGAGCATCTGATATACTGGCCGGATTCTGATGGTCAGAACTATGCTCAGCAGCGTGCCCAGGCAGGCCATGCCGGACAGAATGAAGAACGTGAGCCTGAAGCAATTGGGGCCATGGCACGCGACGTCGAAGTCCGTCGTCGTGGCGTGCTGCTTTTCCACCTCGAGATCGTAGAAATATCCCGCGAGACTGTTGAACAGGAGCGCGCCGAGTGGGTTCCCAAGCGAGATGAAGTTGTAGATCTTCCCGAAGTGCTTCAACCCGAACAGCTCCGATGATGCTGAGATCATCGCTGAGAATTGGATACCGTAGCATATGCCAAGTAAGGCAACCGCGACGTGAAGCGTTGAGTGGAGACCCAATGCAAAGAGCAGGTATGTGAATATCATCACTACTTGGGTGCATATGATCAATGCTGTCCGTGGAATCATCCATGACCTGCAAAACAATCATGATGGTCATGCCAAAATTCAAAATGTAGAAACAGTGTATATCAACCATGTACTACCCAGACAATATTTTTGTGGACTGCAAATTTGTATACAGTTGGGACTGGAGAAAACAGTCCCAGCCCTAAACAGGAGCGAATATTGTCAACGCATTATTACTGAGTTAATCTGAAACTGGGGAAAGAGTAGATTCCCAAACTAGAATGGCAGACACTAGTTAAGAAAGGGTCACCTAGCTAACCTGGTACTCCCTCCGTCCCATAATACAAGAACGATTTCAAACTATTTTAGCTTAAAAAACGTTCTTATATTATGGGACGGAGGGGATACTATATTACAGTAGGTAGAAAATCTCTACAGGACTGACAAAACCCTATAGAATTGATAAAATAGCTATGTAAGCCAGCTGGTAGATGAAAAAACATCTTGTTAAATTACACATTCGAAGAATAAATGCGATCCAGTAAAACAAGAGACTTCATTACCTGACAAGATACTCAGAAACAGCACCACCTCCCAAACGGCCAAAAAAGTTGCAGAAACTGAACAGAGAGAGTGATATAGTGGTGTCCACAGCACCAACTGCTATTCCAACTTGTGCTAGATTGTTAAGGACCATGACTCCAGATCCAACACCGATGAAATATACTGCGAACAGAAGCCAAAAATCTGCCTTGAGCAGCGCTTCACGAAATCTGAAGTCCTCTCCTCTTTTTGGCCTTCTTCTCGTCTGCTTTACAGCCCCTTCACCCTCCGCATAGAGAATGTCGATATCAAAGGAATCATCGTCGTCTAGATCAGTAAGGTTTGATCCGGAGGCAGAAGGTGGAAGAAATGGTTCTGCATGATCACTATCAGCGCCGGAAGAGTCCAACAGGCCTTTTCTTCGGTTACTTGGAAACAATGTCATTTTCAAGGGTATTGCAACCGGCGCAAATAGGAGAAGGACCATAATAACAACCAGAGAATAGTTCACCGCATCACTAAGTGTGACGACATGATCCAATATTGTGGCCCCAACAAGATAAACCCCAAGAACAATGCTCCCGATTTGTGTGAAGAGGAAGTGAACTTGCTCTGAAGAATTCGGCACCAGAGAGGGTTGACAGGGTTGTACGAAGTATATTGTCAGAAAGCACACAGCGGGAACTCCGAGAGCGAGCAAAAGCAAAAGGCTCGCGGCTGAATCGTGAAGTATGCCGGTGTATATTTCGGTGTAGACGGCAGCGCTTAGACCGGCGTAGCCTTTAAGGATGCCGGCAACGGCACCTCTGCTGAGTGGGAAGTTCCTCATGTTGGTCACCAAAACGGCTGTCCCCAACCACGCGCCACTGTTTGCAGCAAGGCACAATGCCAACCATACCTGTAAATGTAATACAATACAGGAGAAGCTTACTAGTCAATTCACAGTACTACACTAATCAAAGTAAAGTTTGCTACCAAGGGCTAAAGCAAAAAATCTTCAATATGTGTGCATTGCCAGCGGACAAAGCCAAATGGTTCTTCCCTTTGGCCAAATATGACTGGGGATTACTTGATTGCTAGTGTTCACTATTATATTTCTGCTGCTGTAATCATAGAAAGGGACGTTTGTTTACCAGGAACATATTCGTCAATATATTAGTAGTTCAGAAGATGTTAACTTGCAGCTGCAAAAGCAGACACTTGGCACAAAAGAAAAATAATACTACTCTACTTTCCCCTGAATTTACTGAACGAGAGCAGTTCAAGTCCCATATATGTAAAAGGCTGCAACTACTGAACAAAAAGGGATCTTAAGAAATTGACCTCAGAGCTAATTAAGGATTTTTCAAATTAGTAATAGTAAAAGGAAGGAGGGGTAGGTGACCAGCCAGTATGGCAGCGCCGGGGCGACGCCGGAGACGGCGAGCCAGGTGGTGCCGTAGCCGAGGACGCAGGCGGCGGCGCCGACGAGGAGGAGCAGCGCGGGGTGGAGGCGGTTGCAGAGGACGCCCGGGAGCAGGCCGAGGTTCTCCCCGACGTCGCAGGCGACGGCGAGCAGCGCGAGGCGGCGCTGGCCGACCCCGAGCGCGAGCTTGAGCGCGTGCGAGTAGAGCGCGAAGGTGGAGCTGGCTCCCCCCGCCACCTGCACCCACACCGCCGCGCTCAGCCCCAGCCACGGCGGCCGGCTGCCCGCCTTCACCGCCCCCGGCCCCCGCATCCTCGAGCGCGGGGAGCCGAGCTGGTTCTCTGGGTCCTGCGCGGCCGGCCGGCTGGTGCTGTCTGGCTGGCCTGGGTTTCGTGGGGTGGGGGAGAGGGAGAGGAATCCAGAAAGAAGAAACGAAGCAGACGGACGCTCTCACAGCATCTCCAAGAGCATTTGTATATTTGCACTCACTCCCTGTTTTATAAAACTTGGTCAAAAAACCTTCTCCAACAACCTTTGTATACGGGGTTCACCACCATTTTTTTTTACAAAGCTTGTTATATTTGCACCCACACTTTACATATTTGCTATATTTGCACCCACTCAGAGCTTAGACCATTTCGGCCCTTGGATCGGTTTGCTTGATGCGTTGTGGACCGTTGGATCGCGAGATGGAGAGATTTCGGCCGCTGGATCAAAAAAAGGTGCTGGAGCAATGAATAGTTAGCCCTCGTTCGTGCCACCGCGCGTAAATTCCGTGCCCCGCCGAGGGCATTTCCGTCTTTTCACGTAGATGGGGTATAAAAGCCAGTGGCTCCCGTGGAGATGACCTAGCTGCCGCCTCCTCCTCCTCCCACACTCGCTCCTCCTCTTCCTCCCGCACCCGCGCCGCCCCTGATGTCGCGCCGCCGGCCGCCGCCACCGTGGGCGCCCCTACGTGCAGCGGCAAGCCAGGCTCGGCTCCTTCCACCATCTTCCGTCGCGCACAGCGCCGTTAGCCAACCAGGTCGCCGCCGCGTGGTTTGCTCTTCCGTCGACCTCACGCCGCCGGTTCCTTCCCCGTCCGTGCCGCCCCTTCTCTCGAGCTGCCAGCTGACGCTCTCTGTCCCCGCGGTCATCCGGTGCGCGCCGTCAATTTGACCCAGGAGCGGCGGGGCAGAGGCGTTGGGCAAGGAGCGCCCGCTGCTCTCTGTCCCCGCGGTCATCCGTTGCGCGCCGTCTTGACCCAGGAGCGGCGGGGCAGAGGCGTTGGGCAAGGAGCGCCCGCTGGAGGCGCTCGATGCGGCTCCTCCATCTACGTCCACCGCAGGCGCTCCCCCGTCGCTCGATGCGGCGCCTCCATTGCCAAGAGGGGCTCTGCTGCAGTTCAACTCCAGGTTCACTCTCTCTCTCTCTCTCTCTCTCTCTCTCTCTCTCTGACCGTTGCTTCCAAATCTTTCAGGTTACTGCCATCGTTCCATTGCAGGGAGGTAGTACAGAATATTCACAGCAGGTTCGACTGGTCACTGCTAACCATCAGGTGGTCTGAGGCTGGTTCATGTGGTACTTTGTGACATATACTTGGTTTTTTCCTTTTGTATGCACAGATTATCTATTTGCTTGAGCTACACTTTTTTGGGATGATCTGGGATTAATCAATGTTGAACTAAGAAAATAAGTCATGTGTCTTTCTATATGATTATTCCATATCAAGAAAAATTAAGAGTACATCAGCTGTACTTAATGGTTATAAATATGGCCTTTACCAATATCTGAATTAACTGATGGAATATGCGCGGGAGCAAGATATCTGAATACCATCAGCTATTATTAGTGTTTCTTACATAATTAAGAAGAAAGCTTACCATTTATCTATGACGGAATATAGAATCAAGAGCTAGAAACTAAAAAATTGAGCACTCCTTGCCCTATTATTCCCAGTCACCAATCTTGGTTATGTGAGCACTCCTTGCCCTATTATTGAAATGAAATCATCCTGATCTCATTAAGCCATCATACCAGGAGGCAAAAATGTGTTTAATTGGTAGGGTTAGGGACCTCTGAAGTAAGATCCTAGTATAATAGTGTGTGTGTGTGTGTGTGTGTGTGTGTGTGTGTGTGACAAGTTCTGCTCTAAACAAATATATGTGACACACAGATGCACATATGTGTATTCATGTCCAATTGTTGCGACAGGTGCAATTATATTTTGATCCAAATTTCTGAACAAGCATAGGTACGAATACTAATACCAATGCTGTTTCGCTCTTCCTAGGACGGCCCGGATGGCCCAAGGTGAGCAGCCTTTGATACGCCGTGCAAGGCGCCTAGGTGCTGCCTTCCAGATAAATCCGGCTGCCACCGACCGGCGCGAGCTCGCTTCAGCCGCCTCCTGTCCCCCCTAACGGCCTCCTCCTCTGATCTTGCAGCTACTGCCTCGTCGCCAACCTACAACAAGGTGAGCCTCCTGCCTTTATATGTTGTCGTGATTAAGAAGGTTGGAGTAGCTTTGTTAATGGATGGAATCCCCTGCCTGTTCCGTTCACCACCCCCAATGACCAGTGTTTAGCCCCAACGTCCGTCTGATTGAATCGCTTGCTACAGCCGCTAGGTCCCAGCCTCATTTCATTGGTTAATTTTATGTATAATAGTGTAATAAGACAGTGAGGTGTATGCAGATCTATAATAGTATTGCATACTTCTGATTGTGGTATAGGTAATCTGGCCTTTTTGGTGCATATATCTAGCTCTGATTGGTTCTGTGCTTTCTCTAATTATGCTACTTCGTTATTTTGGTTGATAAAATAGCTACAACGAAGATATATAGATTTTGTGTCTTAATCAATGTGTTCTATAATGATGAAAGCCTCTTTTATTTTGGTTAGGGACCTCTGAAGTAAGATCCTAGGCAATAGCTATAATTGATTTTGATTTCATAGGATTGCGACTGATTTCGTCCGCCAGGAGGGCCACGACCTCCTCTCGCGCCTCTGCTCCCCCGACAAGGCCGCCGCCTCTCAGTCACTAGGAGGGCCGCATCCTCCTCTCGCGCCTCTACTCCCCCGACGAGGCCGCCACCTCAATCCCCTGCCCAGCCCGCTTCATCACAAACAATGACGGAAGAAGGACCCACCGCCTTGGAGCACCGAAGTGGACAAAGGAGGCCATTGCCAGGTGCGCCCCTCCCTCCGCACCTCTGTGTGTGTGTGTGTGTGTGTGTGCTTCTTTCTGTTTCCTTTGAGAAATGGTCTCAATGTTGATATTTTGTATTTTCCATTATCTCAATCTTGAATAGATTAGATTAATGGCTAGATACAGGGGTGCTTTACTGGTTGCATAGTCCCTTGCATAATGAATCTTTCTATTTATTTTTCTTAATCAGGACTGAATTAATTACCTGATTGTTGTTGACCTGAGTTTAGTTGTGCGACTATGTTCATCCAATATAGCCTCTAGCTGGCTAGGTTAGCCGATGTTTTAGCCAATCATGATGTATTGCACATTGCCTTTCATTTGCTTATCACTCTTATTCTTGCCATGTTGACTTTTCACTAACATGGTGAAGAAGATTATAGGGCAACATTAACTTCAGTTGTTTTTAATTTTAGTGTGACTGCAACTTTGAGATTTATCATTTTCTAATTCTTGGTGATTTGTATTTGTAGGGGATATTGGATGCTTCTACTCTGCAATGCTCGTATTCGATGCAGTATATTTTTGCTTTATTGAAGGGGACTAACTTGTGCTGGGGGAGATTCTTGAAGGGGACTACCTCAGTGATGACGAAGATACGTATGTATACATAGAGTAGCTGGCGTCATTATCTCTGAATTATGTCGATGATGTTCTTTTTGACACGCTGGTTGGTTTGGTTATTCAGGTAGACACCGTCGTAATCGCCATCGTGTCAGAAAGCCAAGGATTGAAACTATGTGCAGTTAACCGAGCCCTTGTGAGAGGACCAAGACAAGAGGTAACACACTGGCCTGTAGTAGTAATATGCACCAATATTTGGATCATAAAAACATATAATTGTGATCAGCACTTATTACCAGTATTCATGAGAAAAACATATGTATATATCATGTCTAATTTTCGCCTTTCTGCTGTTTGGATCAGCTATTGGCAATATAAAACTGTAGATCAAGTAAGTGAACCATTTATGCATAGAAAACAAAGGAAACGTCATACAGTCTTAAATATAATAGCTCAATTTTTCTCTGACAGCATAGCAGGTTAACTTCGTAGAAATAAGAGAACAGTATGGTAGTTCATAAATTGTAGTGATTTATCCTATAATTTATCTCTTGCCATGAACCACATGTTTCTCGCTTCTCTGTGGTTAAACTCTTATACCCGATACACACGACCGCGTGTCCAGTATGGTATGTCCCTTGGACGCAAGTGCTACTATGCAAGGTAGTTAAAAAATATCACCATGCGAGCTTGATCGACTGAAGCAATTTGTTGGTACAGCAAAGCCTGCCATCAGGTACTACATATGTGAGATGAACAAGACTTTCACCGCTCCCAGCCAACGGATCGTGAGATCTCTATCTACGCATTTTCCTTGACGCACATGAACTTCACTTACCAATGATCTTTTACCATCATATGCTCCCTGTTTCCAGTATTCTTCGGCTCCATTCACGAGGAGATACCTTGCAAGGTACATTGAACAACGAATCTAGGACATGCGGGATCAACTTTCATGTGGGTACCCTAAGGAGCGGGTTAGAATTATCAACATGTCTATAGAAGAGCAGCCAGAACAACCGATTGGTCAGACTTTGTGATAACGGTAGATGTTGCAAAACATGAGATATGTGCCTAAAAGGCAGACTGTCCCTCGTTGTCCACCTGCTTTGAGGTCAGTTACAAGGTCGTGCTCATACTATTATGCAAAAACTTCCTGTGATTTCATTGGCTAAACAGTATAATGATGACAGGTTTGTATATCATGGCATGCAAGGAGTCTGCCAACAAGACGACCCAGCGAAGCTATCAAATGTTAGGCTACTTAGGTTCTTTATCTCGCACCGTCTGTGTGGCCCTCTCTGTATATATAATGACTCAACTATTGTATCTGCTTAGTGACGATCTATCATCATGGTTTACTTTTGAATCAAAATGCTACCTTGCTTTTGGTATGAGTGGTTGCCTTGCCCTTTAGCGTTGATTGGACGAAATCCTTTGTACTGGACATAATTATGTTATTTATAAAGGCAATACAATGCTTCTACTGTATTTTTCCTACATTGAACTGATTGCTTTGTTATCGGGTTGGATGTCATTGCACCCGGCAGGGGTGCGGCAAGCCGCACTTCTTACCTCGAATAGATCTTACAATGTCACTATGGCTGCTTCTGAAACTCATTAGTATGCTCATGGCTCTGTAGTTATCTCTCATTTATTATGTTCTCATTCTTATTACTTCCTCCCCTATATTCGCACTTTTGGTATCAAACTTCATGTCGGATGGCTACACTTTTGGTATCGAACTTCATGTCGAGTGGCTATCTTTTATGGTTTTATGAGCACTGAACTTGATGCTAAACGTGGATTCTTACTAACTTAGAATTATCTACTTGATCAAAATGTTGGGACCGGCGCCAAGGCGCGGTCCCGATCTAGTCTCTGTGAGAAGGAGGGATGGCGAGCGAGTTTGGAAGTGAATTTAATTGGGGGGTTTGGACAGGTGGAAGGAAGGAAAGAAAAGGGGAGCGATGGAGGAGGCTCGGACGGGGATGGTCGGCAGCGTCGGCCTGCCTAGGCAAAGCAGCTGCCGAGATCTCAGGATTTGGTGAGTGAAATACAAAAAAACACCACATTTAGAGCCGTCGAGCAGAATTACCATCACATTCCTTGCGCGTCGCAAAAATCCATCACTTTTCCTGTAATTTTTTTCAATAAACACAAATGGCCGATTTGGAGCCGTTAACTACGATTTCCGACAGAATGGGCCCATATGTCGGGTGCCACGTAGGACTAGTATAACGGCCAGCGGGTGACGGCCGTTAGCGCGGGCTAGGTCATAAACGAATCATACGCGCACAGCCGCTCACTCCACTCCGCTCGCTCTCTCTCTCTCTGCTCTCCCATCCTCCCCCCCTCGCTCTCGCCGCCGCGCCCCTCGCCGCCGAGCCAGTGTGTCCTTGCCGCCGTTCAGTGATGCCGTCGTGGAATGACGGTGAGGAGAGCAGTGAGGAGGAGTTTGTCGGCATGGATATGGAGTTGTGGGTAAGTGATTTGCTCTTTATCTAGGGTTAGGGTTAGAGAGGGTTAGGGTTCATGTTTTGTTTCCTTTTCAGATCTGTTCAAGTACTTGTAGTATAACAGTGGATAATGTGTGCACAACAAATGCAGGAGAACCCTAACACAACAGTAGACGCATCATTCTGTGGTAAAGCTTCAGATCCAAGCATCAAATGCAGGCTTCACCTTGCCCCCTGTTCCAAATATGTTGCATTTGAGGGGATTCACACTGGTAGGAGGTTCTATGGTTGTGGGGTGCAGGTTAGATCTCATCACTCTCTTCTTCTTATGGTTAGGTGATTTTCATGTTTGTTAATTAAGTCAGTTAATTCAGTCCATATATATTTGAATCATTCAGTTAATTCAGTCAATCTTGTGTTTGTTAATGCATTTAACTTGAGCTAGATTCGGTTGATTTAGTCTGTCAGTCAGACAATCAATTTAATATAGTACATTTGCAGTTAACTTGTGACAGGTTCAGTTAATTCGATCCATTTTTAGTAGAAAGATTCAGTTATTTGTATTAGATTGAGTCTCTGCATTTAGTCTATGCATATCTATTGCATTCAGTCACTGTATTTTTATTAGATTCAGAAATTGTTCCATTTTTAGTGCAAAGATTCAGTTATTTGTATTTGATTCAGTCTGGTCTATGCATATCTATTACATGTAGTGGATGTATTTGTATTAGAT
>CBMN010038596.1:0-11104 GCA_000582825.1 Hordeum pubiflorum
GTTCCAGAACCGGGACCAAAGGCCCTCTGGAACCGGGACCAAAGGCCTGTTTTGTACTAGTGATGGGGTCAGTTGACCCCACAACTTTTTAGCAAACGCTCCATATGCAAATGTGTATTCATATGAAAATATCTAATAAATATGTAAAATGTTGATAATTATGTTTACCATGGTAATTTACATTTATATCTTATGTACAAAAGAAAACGTTACAATAAAAATCAACCAATTCCATCTGTGGGGAACATAATAATAAAAAAATCATTATAGGAATTGTTCTATCCAAAGTCTAATATTCTCTGCCTTGACGTGCTTTGCTCGGAGCTGGGTTGCCCAAAGTCCCTCTTTCAAGTAGTGCTTCCATGTGTCCCAGTGAGGTGTTGCAGCTCTAAAAATCTTATCATTCCTGACAGACCAAATATCCCAACAACCCATGATGATGATGTCTAATGCAAATTCTCTTGGTAATTTGGCATGGTAAGTTGGACCTCATCATATGTAGATATGCCTCTTTGCTTATTGGGGACCAGGTTCTCCCAACACATCAGTACCAATGGGCAGTTCCAAAAAAGATGGATCAGAGTTTCATCAGTTGCATCCGCACATAAAGCGCAGTTATAATCCTCCAAGAACGTGCTTCTATGTTTTAGTAAATTCTTGTGTTCACCCTATCATGCAGAAGTAGCCAGAAAAAAATTGTGTCTCAGTCTGCATGAAGTGCTCCAAATCTGCTTGAAGATGATGTGTGTTGTGCTGGCCCCAATGATAGCCTTGTACATTTTCATGGAAGTGTACTGTAGAGAGGCCCAAGTGTAGTTCCACTTATCTGGAGCATGTGTTGTATTTCTGTTGTTAATGTTCTATTGAAGAACATTGAATTCAATGTAATCTTGTTGTGACTGTGGTCTATGAAAGAGTTGATAGATCTCCGGGTGCTCAAGTACTTTGGACTGTGAAATGTCCCTGTTAATAGCAAAGGAATGTAGCACTAAAAATTTATGTTGAAATGGTAGGCCTGACCATTTATCAGTCTAGAACAGTGCAGTATCTCAGCTGCTTGCATTGCACAAAGCATGTTGCTTATATATGGATAAAAGCTCGAGTACAGATCTCCACCAGAATGATCCTACCATTTTTCACTGGCAGTGTCATGATAGTGTGTTTCCCAGATGACGTTGACCCTTGGAATGTCTTCCTTATTGAAGAATTCATGCAGGTACTTCATAAGCAATGCTTGATTATGAGTAGTAATGCCTAGGACACCAACTCCACCATAGATTTTTGGTTTGCAAACTTCTTCCCATGATATGAGTGCAATACCTCTTTCTTGTGATCCATACTTTCTCCAGGAGCCGATCTTAAGATAAATGTTGATTTGCTAGACCACTGTCTTGGGAATCATCAGTGAGCACATGAAGAGATGGGCATGCTAGAGAAAACAAATTTAATGAGGTTGATTTTGTCTCCAGTAGATAATAGTGTAGACCATCCCAGTAATCTGCTCTCAACTCTTTTTAACATAAGCACATATTCTTCAATTCTGAGTTTGGGAAGACATAGGGGCAGACCAAGATAGGTGTGTAGCATAGTGCCAATTTTGCATCCTAGGAGGGTAGATAGAGCATTCATCTTATCATCAGGAGTGTTCATTGAGATCAAAATGGACTTGTAATAATTCACCTTAAGACTAGTGTATGCAGCATAGTGAAGCAATAGACTTTTAATGTGGTTCAGTTGCATAGCATCAACCTTGGCCACCAGAATGGTGTCATCTTAGCATACTGGAGAATGCGATAATTAGGGCAAGTAGTGTAGCAGAGGAGTTTCCACTTATGCATAGCTTCATTGAGCTTGGTTTGTAGCAAATCTGCAGCTTATCACAATATCGGTGAAGATAGTGGATCTCCTTGTCTTACATCTTTCTTGCAAAGAAATTGTTTCCCTGGAACCCCATTAAGAAGAATAGATGAATATCCAGTGTCATAAATCATCTTAATCCAGTGTATCCAAATATACCCAAACCCTTTGAATTGTACGATTTCAATGATAGTGTCATGGTTGAGCATGTCAAATGCTTTTTCATAGTCCATCTTTAGCTTCAGAAGTTCTTTTTACTCTGATGGCATTGATTAATGTACTCATAAGACCAAGCAAGGCAATCCCGAATGCATCTGTTGCTAATTATGTCTCTGGCCCCATAGGGTTATCGTCCTGCCACTGCCACCACGTCCCAGACATGGCTTTGCCATTCTCTCTCCCTAGCGGCTACCAATTTTAACAAAAGATAACCTTCAACCATGAGTTTATTACATATGCTCGACACCCAGGATCAGACAGCAAAGAGACACCAAACAACCCAACATGTGCTACCCTTCAGTCCACAGACAATTCCCAACAAGCCCGAGGTTGATGTAGGATTCTAATTTGTGCATGTCATATTGCAAATGTTGCTGCACATAAGCTTCATTGGGCAACAAGTAAAGAAAATATCATCTGCATCTTCCGGATTGCCGCAAAAAGAGAACACAAACCATCGCTTGGACCATGTCTCTACTAAATATCAGTGGCACAAAGAGACCAAAAATCATGGCAACAATTATCTATCAGTCGACATTGATAGCCGTCCGATGATGATCATTACATCCATTTTTTAGTTGCACAACCTCTATGTTAAAATCATGCTACTCTTGAGGTGACTCAGAAATAGTTATTTTTTTAGTGTGAGAAATAGTTATTTTTGGTACTTTTTTTTTTGCCGGGTAATCCCTGATTCATCTAAAAAACAACAACAACAGCAGCAGCAGTAGTAGAAGAAAAAGAAGAAACACACACAACCGACCTACTAGGCAGCTAAATGCTATGAAAGCCGCACCTTCTAACAAGATTCAAAAGTCCCTCAAACAATAAAAAATGTTGTTTACCAAACTTCATTTCATGGAACCGTGACGTTGTGATTAAGCCGATCCATCGTCCATGTGCTAATTACACTGCAGGACAAAGGGTTTGCACAGTGAAAGTACGTCCTCTCTCCATACAGCTCAATCATCATCATGACCAAATTGACGCACGCACGAACGATCCAGCCACGTACGGGACCAACACCCCACCATCACCAATCACAAAAAAGTAAAGCGATCTCTCGATCGATCGCGAGGACGAATTCAATGGCCCGGCGGACCCATGACAAAGGCCAGCAGACGTCCGCCCGTCCAAGCTGCCCGTGATTGATTAATCATCACCACACCACACCACACTCTTTATTCAATTAACCACGCAAAAATCAAACACCTTTATAGCCTATAGTAGGAAGTAATATATGATATGTGTCCCTCCATCGATCCTTCTGTGTTCGTCATATGCACTTTTACACGCAAAGTTATACGTACATATCGATCAATCAATCACCAAATCAAGATGAGAGAGAGAAAGAAAAGAGAGGAGAGAACGTAAGGGAGAAACAATTTACAAGCCAAAACCTCACCAAACATTTCTTAGTAGCTGCTAGGAGTATTATAAGCTCACGTATACGTTACAATCCGGATCTTCTGCTGGCCGCCGGCCGGCCCTTGGTGTCGGACTGTCGGCTGGATGATCGAGCTCAATTCAAGCACCAGTTGATGCCGAGCCCGTGCGCGTCGAACTGCGCCGCCGCGGCGTCTGCGGCCGCCTTGCTGTCGCCGTAGATGCACTGGCCCTGCTGGTGGTACTGCTGGTAGCCGCCGTCGAACACGTAGTCGGACCACTTGAGCTCGTCCAGCGCCGCGCCGTAGTGGTCGGCCCCGGCGCCGGCGCCGCTGGCGTCCTCGGCGCAGCTACTGATCGACCCCAGCTCCAGCCACGGCAGGTGGTGGTTGCTGCTGCTCTGCGTCGTCGACGACTCGAACCCGCTACCGCTGTTGCTCGGGTGGTTGTTGTTGTTGTGGTTGCAGCACAGCTCGTCTGTGGTGGCGTTGGCCGCGCCGCCGGGGCTCACGCCGGCCATCGAGTTCAGCGTGCTGGAGCTCGACACCGACGGGATGACCGCGCCGTGCAACGCGTCCGCGTCCAGGTACCCGGCGAAATCCGCCGTCTGGTTGTTGTTGTTGTTGTTGTACCCCGACAGCGACGACAGGGACCCGTCGTCGCTGCACCCGCCCACCGCGGCGTGCGCGCCGCCGGCGCCGTCCATGCTGCCTCGGCTGTACACGTAGCTCTCCGCCGACACCAGCTGAGGCATGTGCTGTCCCACTCCACCCACGGGCGACGACAGTATCAGCTCCGCCTCGCTGAACACGGCGGTGCGGCTGACGGGCGTGGCGGCCGCGGCGGGGGCGAGCGGCTTGTGGGTGGCCGGGTCGATGCCGCGCTGGCGGAGCTTCTTCTTGATGAAGGAGTTCCAGAAGTTCTTGACCTCGTTGTCGGTGCGCCCGGGCAGCTGCGCGGCGATCTGAGACCACTTGTTGCCGAGTATGGAGTGGAGGTGGATGATGAGGTCCTCCTCCTCCTGCGAGAAGGCGCCCCTCTTGAGGTCCGGCCTCAGGTAGTTTATCCACCTCAGCCTGCAGCTCTTCCCGCACCTCTCAAGGCCTAATAATGCAGCAACATATTGATTAAAAACCGAATAATTCCGTCAAATTAGCACTTCAAACCTGCTAGCCAGTTCTCCACACAACAAGCATTGTCAATCAATTGCATCATACTTATAAAAGGAAACCATGTCTAATTTAGTTCGAAAATACCAGAGTGGCACTAGCATGACTGACGAGAAAGCTACTGCTGCATTGGTGGATGATCAAGGAGGGGGCGAGCTAGCAAGCTATCTACTCCAGCTACAAGCGATGTTGCTAGGTTGGTACGGTACCTGCAATCTTGGGGACAGAGCTCCAGCAGCCGTTGCCGTACTTGGCAATGTGGTTCATCAGCTTCTCGTCCTCCTCCGGCGACCAGAGGCCGCGCTTCAGCCTCTTCTTCGTCCCGCCCGGCCGCTTCGACATGCCGCCCGCTAAGACACGAGCCACGCTCAATGGCTCTTGCGAGCGGAAGGCGGCGGGCGGCGGTCGGTGGATGGAGTCGGCGGCAATGACGACGGAGGAGAGGACCGACGGAGCGATGGAGGGAAGGCAAAGCGAGGCGAGAGTATAAAAGGGGCCTCAGGGCGGAAGGCGGGGGGTCGCTCTCAGGTAGGTGCCAACGTAGCTAGCGCTTGCCTCCCCTCGCTCTTGCTAGCTGCCATTGTACACAGTACAGACACGCACGCACAGAGCTAGCCAGTGCCAGTACTACTACTGCCTGATGCCTGCGTACTCTCTCATCTTTTCAGCTCCAGTGAATCCGCCTCCGTCGTCCGAGCAGCAGATAGTTGGTCGTGAGATCTTTTATCTTTGGCCCGTGTCGTGTGTGGGTGTGCTGATTAGACGTACAAAGAGATTAGGTCTCGTAACTGTCCACCCAGCTGCAGTGGTAGGGCTGGTTGACTCTTTTCTGTCCCCCTGCTTTCCCGCGCCTTTCCCCCTCCTAATCATCTTTCACCTTGACACCTTTGCATATCCTCCACTACCACCACCACCACCACACAGATGCTGCATGCATTGCATTGCATTGCATTTGCATGCATTCTGGCCGGCCCTGTGGGACTTTGGATGACGCTCACTTTGCGTTAACATCACTTCTTGGTGCTGCAGGTTATCTGGAACGCAAGCAATTGGGCAGCACGGCAATGGACCTGCCCTGTCGATCGATCGTCTCTCTTGTAATGCATCTGTTCTCCACCACGTACGCATATGAACCACGCAACAGTTACGTACGTAGCCCCTTCAATTCCTGTCAACATAGGGTACGTGTCACTTTAGAGTAATGTCTCTATCAAGTAAACTTTTTAAAGTTTGGTTGTCCATGCATGTAGAAAGAATCGCAAACATGTATTGACAGTGTCAAACTGATGCTGAGTACTAAATGATATATTTCTGTCGGTCATTCAACAGTTACGTACATAACCCCTTCAACTCCTGTCAATATACTACATGCTACTCTAGAATATGTCTCGATCAATAAAACATTTTTTTATTAAATTTTGTCTGTAGATGTAAAAAAGAATCAATAACATCCATTGGCAGTGTCAAATTGGTAGGTACTACTAAATCCATCATGAAATACTATAATATATACCGCAGATCTGTGCTTATTTAAAATTACAGGTTACGGAGAATCAGTGATCAAAATGATATGTTGGAAACGGTGCCAATATGCATGCTGAAAACGACGTGTATTTCAACACGCAGGTAGCACTGCTGGTTACCAGCCAAATGCCACAGTGGAAGAACCTTATCATGTCACCGATGCGTACGGAGGCTACCTGTAGCGAGTGATCCTATCATTAGGGTGAAGATTGGCTTACAAGAAAGAGGGAGCTGATCAAAGAAAAGGCCAAATGCCCCATGTGACACAAGAGAATTAGTCTGGGGATCGACACTACAGCAAAGCATATGTGGAGTGGACAACGGGGCACTGCAATGATAACCACATAGCCATTAGTTAAACACGTTCGCTTTTCCTACCTAGCTAGCTATATCAAGAAGCAATCAAACTAGTCTAATCTAAGTCTATAATGTGTGTGCGATCCCTGCTTTGGCCACAGCGATCCAGGGTTTCTATATGGAAGAGATCATCGGGTAGATGATTTTCCCTGGCAGAGAGCAGGTCGCCAGCGAATAGTGACCGCGTGACAAAGAGCGTTTATATATAGCACACGTGCCCTTCGCACCGACAGGATTCCCTGTAGTAGTGCTCGCGCCTGCATGAAATGTTGGGTTCACGCTACGTGCAAATGGGCCGGCGCCATCTGCGTCAGCCGCCGTCGACTTGTCGCGCTCAGCCCTCTTGTGATTTCTTCTTCTTCTTCTTCTTCGTTGAGATGAGATCGACGTGAAGCGGAGAACACATACTGGAGCAGAATGGACGGCGGAGGTGAGATGATACGGTCACGCTTTGGATTTTCGGGAGCCGCGGATTTGCAGTTGAAGGCCTCACGTTGGAACGTTGGAAACTTGGTAGTGCCACAACGGGCCAACGGAGTAAATCTACCGGGGTCGTCTCTAGCACGGAGGAAGAGGAGCACTGAGGTTGACACGACTGCTAGTTTTAAGGATTTTATCATTTTTTATTTTTTCGAAAGTTCAAAATATGATTTTCATTTTCTTTCAGAAAAAGAGCTTCATAGAGTTCATCCTCCATTTAGGCTGGTCATAGTGGAGAGTATCATAAACTAATATCATGCATACGATACTAGTATATTATACAACATCCGTAGTACATAGCATCATAGATTAGTATCATATGTGGTTTGGGTGTGTCTAGCTCTCATCTAGATGAGACTTAACGAAGTCACATCTAACTCCTACACCATTTGATTTTGATGAAGATTCGTGTGGATTTTTTATTTTTATTTTTTGTTTGATTACTCAAATGATGTGTAGGAGTTAGATGAGACTTTGTTATTTCTCATCTAGATGAGATTTAGCAAATCCGTTTATTTATTGTCATGCTTCACACATATATAGTATAGCTTATAATTTATTATGATATGGTATCATAATATGATACTCAAACCTCTTTTTCTTCATGTAATTCTACGTCACCTCAATAAAATTGTCTAGTTGACATACATGACACTAGCTAGTATGGTACTTTTACTATGACCAGCCTTGGTGTGATTGGCGTCGGGATAGGGAGAGGCGAGGAAAGGGTGCGTGATATGCGCTCCGTTGCGCGTAAATCCCACGGGCAATTTCATTCATTCTGAGATGCTTCCTGCGAATTCCTCAACTGCGTGATTGATCATTTCGTTGGTCATTATGCATGCGTGTGTGCGCAAACTATTCCACGTTCGAAACCGCAGCATGATCGATTGATGAGGCCACTGTATAGAAATCCGCGGGGACCGGTAGCTTCAAACTCATCCTGCAGCTACGTGTGCATGCATTAAACCGCGCGTACACTTGTCGCCCTCAACGTACGCACCCACTGCACAAGAGTACCAGCCATACTGTACATACGCGACTCATCTCGGAAAAAAATAATCCGAGATACAGATACCGTCGACGTGTTGATACTTGATGTACTCATAATAATATATAATAGTTGGGACATGATAATTTCAGATAAATAGGTCGGGAGGCTTGCCACGCCCAGACGGAATTGTGTGCTGTCTGCGTCTCCAAAAGTAAGTGAACAGGAACGGCGGGAGGCTCAATCAGATAGATAAGAAATGAAACACTACATAGTATAGGACCTTAGATGTTTCGCGGTTCACCACGTGGGACTTTTTACATAGGGTGTGTTTGTGTTTGTGTTTGGTTTGCGTCCGAATTTAACCTATCGATTTTTTTGGTTAGATATTTTGTTTGACCGCGAGTTGGTCGATATTGGCTAAAACAATGTACTAGAGTTGCCAAACAAGTTTTGGCATGTCAAAAAGTTGACGATCATCCAAACAAGGATCAATGTTTTGGCCTTGTGTGGTAGGAGCAACAATAGACCACACGTTCAATGATCATGGATTGTGCCATGTCACCGCATGCATACGACAGGAATCTTTTGTTTTTTCAGTTTTTAAAATGTTTTATCTCTTAAATAAAAAATTCGATTGAAAAACCGTCTTCACCATTAAATCCGTCGTGACGAGATCTTCGAAACTAGATCTCATATCGATATGTTTTGACACTTTTTTTTTGCGTTAAAAGTTGCCATGTCTATTACACATAAATTGCCATCATGATTACACTGAAGTTGTCATGATATATTTCAACTACTTTTTGTTCTACGTTTAAAGTAAATTTTGAAATGTTATAAAAAGAAAATTAAGAAACTAAACTTGCCATGACGTATTACTAAAATTTGACATGATCCATAAAATAATTTTGACATGGTTCATAAGAAGAAGAAAATATGTTGTCAATTACTTTAAAAATGCATGGTCAATGGCTCAAATTTGCCATGACCCATAAACTAAAATTGCCATGGTAAATCACTTAAATTCGCAATAATACATGCACTAAAATTTGTCATGATTCATACAAAAAATATTTTACATGTTCAAAATACTAGAATTGCCATGGTCAAAATACTAAAATCGCCATGATCTATAAAGTAAATTTGTCATAATCTATAAACTAAATTTGCCATGATGAATTACTAAAAATTTACATGCTCCATCAATTAAATTTGCCATGGTTAATTACTAAAAATTGCCATGGTCAATTAATAAATTTTGCTATGAAAAGTAGTTGAAAATACAATGATAGCTTTAAATTTAGAAGAACAAAATAAATAAAACATATCATGGCAATACTAGTGTAAATCTATGGCAACTATAGTGTAAACATCATGGCAACTTTTGGCACACAAAAAAGGTCATCGAAACATATCAATATGGGGTCTAGTTTTGAAGATCTCGTCGAGACGGATTTATTGGTGAAAGCGGATTTTTGATCAAATTTTTATTTAAGAGATAAAACATTTTTAAGTTCAGAAAACAAAAAAGATTCTGCTGATGTCATCTGTTTGATGTGGCAAAATGGTTGGTAATGGAGGCGTTTGGACCATGTTGCCTCGTGCCACACGTGTGGGCGTTATCATTTGGGAAAACAAATTGGTAGGATATACTTTAGTACCAACCAAAACATACCCCTTACCCTCACAACTCACACAAGGTCGGTTGTGAGAACGTTCACTTCACTGTCAAAAATGAGAGTTAAATGCAAGAACCACCAAAATGTCACACTTCACTGTCAAAAATGAGAGTTAAATGCAAGAACCACCAAAATGTCACACTTTGCACCACACCAGAATTTTGACAGTGACAAAAAACACTGAACCCAAATTTGATCTCGTTTTGACGTGGCCAATCGTGCGCTTGACCGACAGTTGCGACGACGCCACGCTAACGGTAGGTGCGGCCGAGTCGGCTCGGTGGGAAGCGAGCCGGTGGATGCGTGCGTTCGTCTCGTAGGCAGTCAGTCGGGTCCGTTCATTTTTCCAAGCGACTGACTGTCACTCGCAGCGTAGCCCTGCCCGTTCGGTTCCACATTGAATCCAGAAAACCCTCATCTTCCTCCTCCCCACATTGAGTGCCTCACTTCGCTCTCGCACAGAAAACCACCACCGCTGCGCTCTCCCATCCTCTCGCACCTATCCTCTGACCAACCACCACCCACCACTCGCCGTCGACGCCGCAGGCATCGCCGTCGCCCCTGTCGATGTGTTGGGAGAGAGCCGTAGCCAACTGGGCCGGCGATGACCCAACCAAGAAGGCCATCGGCAGGGACCTCACCGAGGGGTTCACGAGCGTGCCCGCGCTAGTCAACCATTCCAAGAGGCCTCCTGCCGGTGTTCCGTGACGAAGAGAGGGCACACGTCTTCCGCGATGGCCGCAAGGCCGTGCGGGCGATAGCCGTCCTCGTGTGGTGCATGCTCGAGTCGATGTCCGACAGCACAACCGCTAGATCATGTATCGGCCGCTGAAAAGCAGGTTTTTGGCAGATCCAGCGGACGCATGTGTGCTCGTCAAGGTGGCCGTGTCGGACCATGTCGACAGCGAGTATGAAGTGCTCGTCCGCAATCCCCCCTGTGGCACATCATGTAATTCCCATAGACGGTGGGGAGCCAGAGGTGGAGGTCATCGCTCGCCCTTGCGTCGCATGGGTGGCCGTCCATGGAGAGATGCAGAAGCCAATCGACATGGAGGTGCTTCCCGACGTGGAGGTCCCCATGAAGGTGGAAGAGCAGGAGCAGGAGCAGCCGGAGGAGGGGGAGGGGGAGCAGAAGCAGAAGAAGGAGAAGACGGAGAAGAAGCAGCATCTTCAATGCTTGGCTCGCCTCACTGGTGCACGGTCGGTGCCTCACCGTTCTGCTCGTCTGATGAACTGAAGCAGTTCATCAGACTAAAGACTGAAGAAGACTGAAAATTACCCTCTTTAGTTAGTAGTGATCATGTTAGGTTGAACTAGAGTACTGCTTCAAATGTCTTTTGGAGTTGCAATGTAATGAACTTGCTGAAAGAACGTGGATGTTGCCTAGAGGGGGGGTGAATAGGCGCTTTANNNTAATTACGGTTTAGGCTTGAACAAAT
>CBMN010038598.1:0-10847 GCA_000582825.1 Hordeum pubiflorum
AGCCCGAACCTGGGTAAAATCCCGCGTCCATGTTACCATCACTCCAAGACACCTAGCTTAGGACCCCTACTGCGAGATATGCCGGATTCAGAATCGATAACCGGCCACTCCTTCGTGCGTGCAGTGATGGGTGCTAGTGTCGGTGCCGTCGGCCCGCACACACACTCCGGAATCGGAGGCGCGCACCGCTCGCCGGAAGAGGTAGCGGGCAAGGGAGAGGGACGCGGCGGACTAGTCCGCACTCCGTCGTCGCGGGATGCAGGCAGAGCCTAACGAGGACGAGTGGCTCCTCGCATGGGTCTACCGCCGGTCGCTCATGATGGCTTAGACGGACGCTCACCGCCTACAACGGAGGAACGCAAAGGCGCTCTGGCTTGTTTTCGAACAGTCGAAGCACGAGGTGAAGGAGGCAGCGGAGGAGGCGGCTCGAGTCGGGAAGTTGAAGCGGCGGCAGGACATGGCCATCCGCGGGATGAAGGGGCTGATCATCCTCTCTGACTCCGACGACTGCGACGACCATAGCTCCACCTCCTCCGACGACGGTCAAGACCCTCCACCAGCCGCGGACGCCTACAGTTGCACCCGTGACCGGAAGGGCAAAGGCCTGGCGCGGAAGTGGTGATCCCGCTCCTCCTCATGTATGTTTATATCGTTTTTAGTTGTTGAAGCTTAAGAACTTGTCCGACGACGAACCCAGATGATCTTTTGGATGATGCAAAGTTTGTATATGTCCGTTTGCGTCGTTTTTGTTATCCGTTTGCAGCCGATTTTGTTGTCCGTTGTTTGATCACGTGAAGTAGCTCACCTTGCATGTGTAGTATGGATATAATGTGTCGGATATGAGATACGGATGTGGAGAGGGAAATATGAGGTGTGCCCGGTCAGTGCTCGTGGACGCACCCGCCGAATTAGCCCATCGCGGACGTAGGTGCTCTCACCCCTGTCATGGCCAGGTTGGGCATTCGGTTCCATCGGGCCAATCGGTTCGTGCGTCGAACTTTTTTTATTTTGGGCTTTAGAAAATAATAACTGATCGGGCAATGGAAAATCTACTGACCAACAATAATGGAGAGAACTAGCACCGTGCGAGGCAAGCAAACCTCAAACGCCATCAAAGGGCACCGAACACAGAGACCTCACCGCTATCATGAGCCCCCCAAGAAGAGAGGTCAACCATCCGCATAGCATGACCAAGGTCTTGGTCGCCGCCATATAGCAACGCCACCGCCCTATAATGCAGCAACCCGAACCAACGGTCCAACCCAGACATCAGACAACCAACCATGGGTCCCTCGCTCCTAAAACAACGCCCCCAAGTGGGGGAAATGACATTGAAGGTGTCATCATCGTCCGATCCAAAGAAGGATTTGAGGCTTTTGCCCGAAGGACATGACAATAGCAGGCAACAATAGCTCCCAATGATGCATTCACGAAGGAAAACGACGCCCGAGGACGTCGTCATCATAGTTCCCGAGGAGGTCGGGTGGGTATCTGCGGTGGCTGGGGTTTCTCCCGAGCCGCCCATGGAGCGACACGGGAGTCTCTGCTTTAGTCATCATTAAACTTTTCATAATTTTAAGCTGGCTAAGATCAATAGATGGTCCAAGGAGGTGGCGCATCAGATTGCTAAGTTCAGGTTGATAATAAGCCGGTACTATTGGTAATAGTATTTTGTCCTCGGTGGCAAATGCTGTAAGGAATGATTAGAAATTTATAATAACATTTTATAAAGTTGATACATATGGGAGGTGTTTTAGAAAAACATTACACACAAAGGTGTTTGATTCGAGAAGTGTAACGGAAACATAAACGCAATGGGTTTGCATCGTTAATGTGAACGGTATGGGCAAAAATCAATTCTTGTTTAGCTGACGATTGTAACGCTAATGGATACCGGCAAGAAAACACAAACCCCGTGTCTAGGCAGCTAGCTAGCTCCAAGCCCTACTTTATTTACGCAGGGGAGTGGGCGGGGGTCGAGTCGATCGAGTCAGGTTAGAAGAGTTTGCTCGAGTCGCTCGAGTCGGCTCTGGCTGTAACGTAGTAAATTCTTTACGCTGGGGTGGGCCAAATCAAGTTAAAACTATATCGGGATCTGTTTACGGGCAAAGCAAAGAAAACATGGTTAACGGTATGGGGTTGCCATTGAATCGGATTCCGGATGAAAAACCGAGAACCAAACACCTCCTATCATTTCTGGTTTGAAAGAAAACATTTCTTGCAATGTTGCCATGGACGTGCGCAGCCGTGCGTACACATCCCTAGGAATAGAGAAATCTATATATATATCTGTATCCAATAATAAAATACGGAGTACTTCTGCATGCTCATCGTCGCGTCATTTTTTAAAAAACCTTTGTTTTTTATAAATTAACTCGTAATACATGTTTAAGTCATACCGAATCATTTTTTTACATTTTCTCAGAAAACCTTTGACGTTTCATATAATCAATCCGCCGTCCATATTTAAATCAAGCCGAATCGTTTTTTTCGTTTTAACATAAAAAACCTTAACATTTCGGTTTATCAATTAGCAATTTATCTAAAACAAAATTATTCATATCTTTTAAACCGTAACTCCGATTTTAACATGTTATATATCAAATTTGATTAGAAAAATGTGTAAAGCCTAAATATGATATTACTTTTAGCTGTTAAATGTTTCTAAAATACTTTTTATGCAAATTTAATCTATAGTGTACAGTCTGTTTTTCTTTCATACCGGCGGCGATCCGAATTACAAATAAACATTCATTAGAACCAATTAAGATGAAAGAAAACATCAATAACCACGCATGCAGACCTCTGAAAAACCTTACGAGAAAAACAACATATTTCTTATTTTATTCCGAGCGAGTGTGCGTGCGCGTGCGAGAGAGAGGCGCCTTAGGACTGACCATATTCAGACGCATTTTCATTATGTAAGCACTGAGGTCATCATGGGCAACACAAATATGATGACATGTGAAAATAAAGGACGTGAACCAATTAGGGTTTTGAGTCTTGATTGTTGGGTTAAAAACGTGTGTTATTTTCTCTTCCGGTGCAACGCACGGACTCTTTTACTAGTATCACTAAAAGTTCCAATCATCTTTGCAGATTTTGCAATCTGGGCGCGATCGAGCCACCACACAGTTGCATTATCATGGGTCGACACATTATTATTATTTTCTTGTGGTGAGTTAGTGTAGCAACAGTAACACTTTCGCCGGGCGCCGGCTCAGAGCTTGTTGGCCATGGCAAGGTACACGACGGCGCCGGAGGTGGCCACCGGGATGACGACGTCGTCGGAGAAGGACTTGAGGCCCGGGACGACCCTCTTGACGAGGAGCGCGCACATCGGCGCACCGAAGAGGATCACGAGCACGCCGCCGGCGGCCTTGCCGATGCTGAAGCTGTTCACCGTGACGAGCTTCGCGGTGATCTCGTGGAACTGCTCCCTGGTGAGGTGTACTCCGTCCTTCTTATTCTTAAGAGCCTGTACTAGAGGGAATCAAAATCATTAATACGTACTACCTCTGTTCATAAATATAAGACGTTACTGCCAAAACGTCTTATATTTCTGAACGGAGGGAGTACTACCTAGTTACTTTATTTTTAGCAATTCAGAAGTTTTGAAACCAAAGAAAGATTCTAAGCTCTGTTGAGAAGCTATGTGAAATAAAGCAAAGCAACCTCCTTTATTCTGAAACAAAAGGGGGGGTGTCCGAACCTTGTACTCCCTCTCGAGGTCCACTTTTGATGGCATCCTGTACTGAAGCTGCCCTTGTTCCTCACAAAACTTTCTGAAGCAGAATGCAAAATCACAGACAGAAATTGGTAGGTGTTTTTCTTAAATAAAACACCGTCGATGCGGTTTTGGCTTGCTGAATATATTTGAACTTCTGAATGGATGAGGAACATTTCGGCATCGACGGCATGCTATGAATCTGACCAAATGCTGTAGTACTACACTACTCCCTTCTTTTTTTTTTAACTTTCTACACTACTCCCTTGGGTGCACCAGAATGTAACGTTTTGGACACTGACGCATTTTTCAGAATATAACTTTGACAAACAGTTTCTACAGCAATATATTTATAACGAACAACAAAATTATAATATTCAGAAATTACTTCTCGAGATAAATCTATACTCCCTCCGATCCTTTGTACCAAAGCAGTGACAAGTAACATGGATCGGAGGGAGTACTACATATGGCTTTAAATTTCCCAAGCTAGATATTTGATACAGTATCAGTGGTAAAAGTTTCCAATGTTTGACTTAAGACATACATGTCCAAAACGTCGGTTTTTTGTATGCACCAAGGGAGTAGTACCTGTTTATACGCATGCATGAGTTTTTAATCCGTATAAAGGCTTAGGAATCAAATGAGAATTCCTGCATGTATCCAATAATAATTCAACTATAATACCAATCTGCAGGCTGTAGAGACTAGGAAAAAACCGTCCAGCCCAATAGCAAAGGTTGTCTAACTCTCGAGAGGAAGGCTTACTCGATGAGTTCGAAAATGGCGTGGTAAAACTCATCGAAGGTTTTCGCGGGCTTGACTAAGTCGTTGTAGTGTTTGTCCATGTACTCGATGAGATGCTCCTTGGCGTCATTACGGTTGGCTACAGCCTTGACGTCCTTGTCGGCCTTCTGCGTCGCCTGCCCGGCCTCTACCACAAACATCACGCATGTTAGAAGCAAAACCAGCAAGCATTTGCAACGATGATTGACCCGAGATCGCGCGACCCGGTAGCCAGCGTTCATCGACGATCATACCTTGCTTCTCCTTGGCGACGGCCTGACCCATTGATCTGACCTTTTGTCGACGTAGCAGGCTGGGTTTCCTTCCTGCTGTGGTGAGAAGAAAGGAGGTTTCTTGTGCACATGCAAGCACTGGGGCTGGGGGGAGTATATGTGGGGTGGGGGGCGTGCGTGCCGCCGGTGTTCCTTGTGTGAGGCCAAGGCAACGGCGTTGCTCCTGCGGAAAGCAAAGCGGGGGAGGCATCAAAGGAAAGGGTCCAACAACAGGAGTTGTTCTAGCTCCCGGCCACGCTAGCTTGGGATTCTGTTACTATAATTGGAGGTGTTTGTCCGACGAAAAGATCGGATTCTTAGTTGTCAAAAAGATATAAGAATATTAATGATGGAAACTTGCACGGTGGCAATTGAATGAGCATGCATTTTAGAGAAGATGAAAAGCAATTGTACTCACACAAGATCTACTGTCAAAAAATGCTGTATTTTTTAACAGTAATAATGGTACAAATTCACAAAACTACAATGCTATACAGACAGTGAAATAATCAATGGACTTGCACGACATTCATAGCCACAAAAACTCTTCATTCATTCCCTAAGATCTTACTGGTCTCCTCGACCAGCCATTTCCAGTTACAAAAATGTATTTCATTAAGATGAACTGCATGAGAAAGCATAGCTCCTGAGGGCCTTGATGTACAAATGGAGTCTTCCACATGCGGATCTGGTGTTCAAATTCGATTGTTGAATTCCATGTAGTGGATGGAAAAGTGTCAACATCTGGTTGGGCAGACACCATCCACAAAATTGTGATGCTGCAGCAAGGATAGATGCACTCCAGCCTTTACAGCTTGCTCATATTTTACCAAGTGGTGACTCGTCACTGTGTTCATCCACCAGCCATAGTTTATGATCACGGAAGCGTTTAATCTTCTTCTCAAACCCTGTTATGTAGTTGTTATGTATAATGACTTGCTTGCCCTTTGTCTCCTTGACCCATGTTTTGTTCTTGAAATATAGACCTCCAGTTGGAAAAGCAGACTGAGGTAGTAGATACACATCCACCTGCAAATATATCATATATTAGTAGTTTTATTACAAAGGACATTATCTGTTGTGGAGGCAACGATGCAGGAAAATCTTCTGAGCAAACAGAATAAAACCCTTGTCATGTACCATTATTTTGTTTCCATCCATAAAAGACCTCCAGAAAATACTTGCTGGATGTAAACTAAAACTTAAATGCAGCAAGGATATTGATTAAAAAAAACTGGTAAATATGCTATATTTGTAGGAAGTTTGTAAACATATACTCCCTCCGTCCGGAATTACTTGTCGCGGAAATGGATAAAGATTGATGTATCTAAAACTAAAATACGTCTAGATACATCCATTTCTCCGACAAATATTTCCGGACGGAGGGAGTAGGTAACAGTTACGAACTTCCTTGGAAAGGTTATTACTGAACAGGTACATTTTAAATATGGCAAAGCTTAGTACAACCAATGCATGTCAACTGAAGTTCACATGAAATATAACAGTGTAGAAGCTAAAACCATGCTGAAACAGTTACTCCGGTCCACATTTTAGATGAAGATGAAGTACCACATGGAGATAGAGATGATTAAAATGGACATCGAGCAAAGTGGAATCAGTTTGAAGAGGAAACAAATATCTAAAGCCTCATCAAGTCAAAGATCAACTTCAACCACCTTCCATGAAGTTCAAGTTTTAATCTGTTAGGTGCCTTTTCATGATGCCGTTGCCATATTAGTTGTAGTAATTCATGGCATATGAATGATTAACTCACAATTGTAAGTGTTTCTTAATTGTCCTCTATAGCAGCTCCAATAAATGGTTGATGCTTATACAGCTAACTCTATTGTGTAGATGGTAGAAAAGTTGTCGGTAAATGTTCCCCTGATAAAATGAGAAGTCCACAACTCCACATTGCCCGATTGTGCCCGGTCCCAGCAAAATAACATGTACACATGGATGACAGGAGGTCGAGGTTGATAACCCTTGGTTCTCTGGCACCATTGCCGTGAAGGAGATAAGAGATGCAGGATAGAAAAAAGATTGGAAAGATGACTCCTTGCTAGATCTCAGAAGACCATAACCCCTTAGTTATATAGTATCCATCTTCTAATCTGAATACAGACTAATCTTATCTCAGTATCCCAACCTTGCACAACACGGATTTAAACGGTTCCGTACTAACTTATAGAGTTCAGTGGACGAAAAAGTTGAGCAGAAGTCAAACATGATTCTGTCCTCTATGAACCTACTATGACTAGTGCTGTGGCGGTCGCGCAGTGTCCACCTGGATGCGGCCACGGCGAATCTTGTACGAATCACATTCATGACTTCTGACTCAAAGTCTCACCTCTTAGTAACATGACCTTGCACGATAAACAGAATTTAAACTAGTCATGACTGGCCTAGGGAGTTTGTTCGACCTAGGACTTGAGCCTGGTTGGACAATTCAAGACACAAAGAGGTGAAGAACTTAAGTCCAAGATCAACATGACTCCACCTAATACTGCTATGTCATGTCCCTCAAGGATGCGAGTCACTCTGTACCGCTTTCCTTGAGAGAACATTGGCAAATAAGATAACATGTAACAACTGCAAGAACACAAGTCACACAACCGCAATGATGCATCCATGTGCGGCACACAGTATATTCATAGTTTGACGAACCGAATTAACACATTAGCACATGGCACCACACAAAGAATCATATATTAGAAGTTTGGAACATCAGTGCTATTTCCAAAAATGTCCAGGAAAATATTGGCAAAGATTGTGTACATTTTAAACAAGCCTTTTATACAGTCCAGATTTATATCACATTTGAGTTCCTCGGTACTTCAACTGAGCTAGACTACAGAGCATACATGAAAATCAATTCAAACTTTAAGCAGCCTTGAACCCATTGACCACAGAACCCCGTGCCACTAGTTTGTTCAAGCGAAGAAACAAATGAATACGATCAGTTCAAGCAAATGCAACAAAACAAAGTTCAAATTCAATTGCCACACAAAACATTTAGATGTCCATGCCTAACCTGCCCGGCAGTCTTTAGCAAAGCCCAGTTGAATGCTGGCTGATCATTTGATTTCGCTTTCTTCGACCAGGGCTGTTCCTTGAGCTCCTCAATCCACTTCCTCGTCAACAGCTTTGCCCCTTCTGTTGGCTGCATGAAGATCATACAGCTGCAAATGTATGGCCGCCCCTTCTTACCTGGCGGTGGCAGCGCATGTGAATGATTTAGTGGCTTCACCTGCACCGACAATCCCCACAACATCAAATACTCTTCCAACTGCCCCAGCGACAAACACAACAATTGTACGTACTTCAGTCATGTCGTCCATGAAGTAGACATCATGATTGCCGACGAGATATGGAAATGGGTCGGCAAGCCACACCATGTCAACGTCATTGTACATGACGCTGTACCCCAGCTCGAGAATCTGCAGCAGGTGTCGCGGCCGTCGCGAGGTGAAGTTAAAGAACCCCTGCACACAAGAGCAGGCACAGTCACGCACATGGACATTTCATCGAACAGCTTGGGTGGGGGGTAATTGAGATTTCTCCCCACCTGTGACCCGAACTTGTGAGCGGCCTGGGCGTCGGGCGCGGGGGGCACGAGGACGGCGTGGCCCGGCCATGCGGCATTGATGCGCTCGAGGGTCTCGTAGTCCTCGGCGATGACGAGCACCTGGTTAGCGCGGCCGGCACGGCGGACGCTGATGAGCCAGTTGGAGAGGAAGGGGAGGTATGGCCCGGAGACGGCGGCGAGGATGATGGAGCCGTTGCCTGAGGCCGCGGCGAAAGCTGCAGCGTCTTGGAGCGTGTAGGAGCGCCACGGGGAGGCTGGCGCGGAGTGGCGGGGCGGCCCCCAGGGGAAGAGGAGGGCGAGTAGGAGGAGGAGCGCGAGAAGGGAGAAAAGGTAGGGGAGCGTGAGGAGGGGCAGGGGGCGGGAAGGGGCGGCGTTGGCGGGGCCAGTGGAGACGGGGAGGGAGTCGGCACCCAGCGGCTTCTGGTGCGGCCGCTGGTGGAGCGACATTGCCGGAGATCGGGGTTTCCGGTGGTGGGGGCTGGGGTTGAGTGTGGACTGTGAAGTGGGAAAAGGAAGCACATGTTTCTACATCTACGGCTCCTCCGTTGATCTACTTTGGTGGTACTTCGACAAGAGTTTTTTCTCGCGAAAATACTTTTGAAAAGTAAAAAAATCAATCTAGTCATTGAATTTATTCGAGAATTCTATTTGGCTGAGTGTAAATTACGGACTATGGTTGACTATCAATGTGCTCATAACCGTCTGTATTCACTAATGTGTCATACATAAGAGCGTCTCTAGCCGTTCGAATCCTCAGGGCTTGAAATAGCGCCTCCTGGGGGCTAACCGGCGATATTTTTTCCGTGGAAGGTCTCGGGTTCCCAACCACCGCCCCAAATTTGTCCCCAGCCACCGATTTCAAACTCAAATTCGACCCAAATTAGACGAAATTACTCAATTTTGGACAAAATATAGGCGGTTTCATTCATATTTATACAAATTTAAAAAACATACATAAAAACCTAAAAAACTACGCCGCCGTCGCCGCCCCGAGCCTAGTTCATGCCGAGGAGGTTGTAGAAGACGGTGTGGTTTCCTGTGATGGAGGTGAGAGAGATGGGGAGATGGGGATGGATGGCGAGTGTGCGGCGAGCGGCAGCGAGGCACGGCTTTTATAGCGGGGAGAAGGGCGGGAGCGGTGTGTACGCGTGGCGGGGGAGGGACGCGCGACGGCCCGCCGGACCTTGGAAACCCAACCGGCACGGGAGCCGAGGCGATGAGGACGACGAAGGCTCTCGACGACGCACAGTCGCTAACTCGACGGGTCCACACTGGAGGAAAACCAATCCGCGCGGGAGCGGTTTGTTTTCGCGCCAAATTCCTTTCCCAAGGCGCCCCCAGTGCGCTGGGTTCGGCATAGGTCCGCCGGCGCCAAATTCGGCCCTAACCGGCGAAATTTGGGCTCCTGGAGACACGACTGGACGATTTTTTTTTTGCGCCGGCGATAAAAAAGGGGCATGGGGGCCTGTTGGGGGAGGCGGCTGGAGATGCTCTAAGACCTGCTTCTGACTATTGCGTCGGGTCAAGGGATCTATTAAAGGCATGTTATGCATTATAAAATCCATACTTCACGAGAGGAGTGTTTTGGAGGCCAAGCTACATGGCTTTTTTTTTATGTCATCCAGCTATTGTGCTTTGGAATTTTGTGCATCATGCTTTTGCAAGTAGTATACGCTAACTGTTAGGTGAAAATACAGTGGACGACAGTTTTATCTAGTGTTTTACACGAACATGATGTGTCGTTACGCTCGTTTAGATAGAACGTTGGTTTGTATTTTCTGTTGGAAATGGCTCGAAATAAAACATTGGCTTGCACAAAGGTTCTCCCGAACTCAAAGGTAATTGCATTATGTGTTTCTCTCACTGAGACTCAATGTTTGTAGGATGTTGTATGATGCAAAATGAGTATGATTAACCTTGGTGTTTCATTTATGTTGGTTCTGATAGAACTTTGGCTAACTCTTTCGCATGTGTTTTACATTTCAGAGGCTGAAGCTCTTGTAGCAGGAAAACATTGTGTGCGCAAGTAGTCAAGAGAAACACAAAGCAATGGGTTTAGCAAACGTCTGCATAAAACAAGGAATATACCGAATCAACGGTAGCTTACACTGTCCATCAGACACTTGTAGAACTGCTTCGCGAAATTCTTGATAGGTTGACGACTAACGTTGGTCTCCAGTCGCATCACATTGCAATCGGGGCACACGATGAGCGATAGGTGAGAGCGCATGTCTCATAAACGAACCGAAGATGAAGAAGATGACGTGGCTGTGCAAGTGTTCTTGAGTGGTTTTCTTCGACGCCATGTTATGATGAGGTGGCCAGTATAAATATGTAGATTCTTAGCAACATGGCAAGATTCACAACATTCAATTGATGGTCAGAATCCAACGTTTGACTAAATGGCTAGTGAGATGATACGTCTCCAACGTATCGATAATTTATGACGTATTCATGTCATATTTGCCTATGT
>CBMN010038600.1:670-11625 GCA_000582825.1 Hordeum pubiflorum
TTGAAGATCTCGACGCGAGGAACCCAACGGTGAAAACGGTTCGAGATTTGGATGCACGGTTTAAGAGNNAAAACGTTTTAAAAATACGGATCTATGAAAAAAGGCAAAACTCTCAGGTTGCGACAAGTGACCCACATGCAATGCGCCAGTTGTCGCAACCTGGGGAGGTGGGAGTGATCTTTAAAAGGTGTACTCGTCAATTAGTGATCTTGGCCTTCTTGCCGCTTTCTCTCTTGAGAAACACGTGGTGGCCGAAATCGCGGGATATAAGCAGATGCTGCTATCTTCGGGTGGGCTGGCCCAGTAATGCGGTTCTTTTTTGCTGCTTTATTTTTTCCTTTTTTTTCCTGTTCTATTTCGGTTTACCATTTGTTTGTGTTTTGGCTTATTTCCACTTGTATATTTTATTTGTTTTAATTTCTAATTTGGAGGACTGCGGATTTTTTTCTTCAAAATTAGATGAACAGTTTCCGGCAGACGTGTGAAAATATTAGATGTAGGAATATTTTTATTTGCATGCAGAGGCCTTTTATTAATATTAGGGGGTGCGTTTTCAATGTATGTGTGTTTATTTAACTTATTCTTCATTTTTATTAAATAAAATAAATATATGCATTAAGCAGCATATAGGAACACCCGACTGAACAGGCAAATGTCCAGTGATATATACCAACTCCTACACGCTCCCATTTTAAAAAATTAATTTCAAATATTTCAAAATTTTCTATAAAAAAAGTGATCACTCACAAGGAATCTGTCTAAAACCCCTCAAAGTTTTAGATTCAGATTCAAAATTAATATTGAGAAACTAAAAAGACAAATTCAGATATGCATAGTGTCATTTTTATCTTTTGTCTTTTTGACACTATTCATCCTAGATTTGTCCTTTTGTTTCTCATTGTGTATTTCAAATTTGGATCTGACTTTTAGAGGTTATCGACACAAGCCTTGTGAATATACACATAAAATAACAGATTTTTTTTGATTGGGATCATGGGAGCATTTAAGGGATGGTATCACCTAATACTTTCTAATGGGAGAATATTCGGTGATACATACTCTCACATGTTCCCATGCTGCCATTTTATAAAAATAAAAATCAAATGTTTTCAGAAATTCAAGAAAAATGTGAATGTTCACAAGGAATGTGTTTACAATCCCTAAAAGAAATCACCTGACACTTTCCCCCAATTGCACCACATGTTGAGCAGTTTGAGTCCGCCGGGCTTCGGAACCCAAATTATACAGTCGGCCACTGTATGCCCAAGTGGAGTTGATTGTGCATTTGTACTTTGAGGTTGGTGAGACCTCTTATCATATGGGGAGTACCTGAAATTCATCTAGATGAGATATAAATTGGTCTTATTAATTCACTGACGTAATCTGATGTCACCTTTTATTGTTGCATCCCATGTTTCCTTTAAAGGCCACATCCAAAACATTATGTTGTCCGATAGGCCAGTGAGCTAGTTGTCCTAACGTGCCGGAAGCAACGGAGTAAGATTGGGCTAGCTTTAATAATCCAGGTAACAACAATAGGAACGCAAACCGTACCATGGGTGATCACGTCCGTTCTATTTTTCTGTTTTTCATTTAATCTTTTTTGTTTTACAGTGATGTTTTCATATACACGTGAACATATAAATATTTTTGTAGTTGCATGCACAGATGTATATAAAAATATATTTTTAAAGTACATTGCTAAAAATCAACATACTTGTTGTAGGCAAGCATGCAACTTATTTTAAGTTTTATCTTTTATGAATCTTTCTATTCCTTAAAAAAAATGTGAATTGTGTGCATGTTGTGTTGGTTCCTGTTACGCATGTGTGTGTGTCCTGTGTAACTCGTGCATGTGTGATTAGTAGGAAAAGTATAAAAAGAAAAATAATTGAGAACCCATCTAGATGAATTCATAACGTTGTTGTTGCGTGTCTAGTGATTGATATGCAACTAGCCTGAGAATCCCTTCCCTCTCCAGTTGCAGTCCCTTTGTACCTCATGCAGTTGCAGTCAGGTTGCAACACTTGCAATTGCATGTCCAACGTGTTCATGTAACTGACCTGACAACCCATATTTCGATCCCAATTGCAATTGCTTGGTGCTCATGCAGTTGCAGTTGGGTTACAATGCTTGCAATTGCGTACCTAGTAATGGACATGCAATTGGCCAGATAAACCATTCTCACCTAAGTTTCAGTCATTTTGTACCTCATGCAGTTACAATGGGGCTATGCTACTTGTAGTTGCATGCCTAGTGATGAATATGCAACTGGCTCGGCTATCCCTTCCTGACCACAGTTGCAGTCACTTTGTGCTCATGCAGTTGCAGACGGGTTGCAACTCTTCCAATTGCGTGTATAGTAGTACACATGCAACTGGCTTGACACTCCAATCCCGACCCAGTTACAGTCGCTCTGTACTTATTCAGTTGCAGTCCGATTACAATGCATGCAGTTCATGTCTAGTGGTGGACATGCAACTGCCACAACAACCCCTACCTGATCTCGGTTGAAATTGCTTTGTGCTCGTGCAGTTGTGTAGGGTAACAACGATAGGAGTTGCATATCTAGTGGTGAACGTGCAACTGACCCGACGACCTTCACTTTGAACTCATGCAGTTGCAGCCTCCTCCTCCTCCCGCGCACTACACGCGAGGATGGCCGCCTCGATGGCAAGTGCTTTGGCAAGTGGTAGCTGGTAGGTCGACGGGGCAGAGAGGATGGAGACGTTGGGGAGAGGAAGAACGACAAAAGTAAAGAGGCATATAGTTGCATGCTTACTCTTTTTTTTTAGTGAAGTTGCATTTTTTTGAGTGAAATTGCATGCTTACTATTGCTAAATATACGGTCCAAATAAAAGTTTCAAAAAAAAAAAACGAAAATAAACACGTTTCCAATACTCAATCCGGGCCATGGCTGGCTTTTGAAGCCAGGCTTTGCCTGTAACCCAGCCCAGTCCAGACAATGCCCGGGTTGAGAACGAAGAGCGTGACAAAACCTGCAGCCCGGCCCAATAGCGGCACTGTATCGGTGGTAGCCTACATGCATCGAAGCGAAGGCTGTTGCGTAAAAATCCTAAGCCGACACCAGCACGAACCAACAGACGATACGAGGCCACTATAAAGTACACACGAGCACCGGCAGACGCATAGACGCATCACGATCTCTCCCGGCCAACTACAAACAAACACAGGTAGCCGGCCGGCGAGGAATCGTCGATCAAGTTCTCTCTCGCGAGGCGCTGTTCCTTGATGGCGTCGTTTGACATGGACATCGCCCACGAATTCCAACGGCTGCTACAACCAGCAGCAGTACAAGACCTGCTGCGACAACTAGAACAAGTAGATGACCTTCTAGCTGACATCGATGCCATGTTTCGCGACCTTGTCCGCCTCGGCTATATTACCGCGGCCAACACGGACGATATCACCCCACACGCCGGCGTCGCCGGTGCTCCGGACGACCCGGCGTTGGCCGTGGCGGTGGCCGAGGCGCTCGAGACGGTGGACGCGCCGTCCGACGGGCACAACTACCCGATCTGCATGGAGGACAACGATGTTGATGACGATACAGCGACGGCATCCGCGGGTGCGTGGAGGGAGACGCCGTGCGGGCACCGGTTCCACGGGCGGTGCGTGGAGAGGTGGCTGCGGGACAAGGGGAGCTGCCCCATGTGCCGGCGCCAGGTTGTGACGATGCCCGCAGCCGCCGCAGCTAGTAGTAGTACCGCCGTATTCTCAGATTTAGAGCTGGTGGAATTTGGGGTTGAGGATGCCATCATGGAGTTCATGCGTGAGGGTGCATCTTATGATACCCCACTGTGAGAGGTTTTAGTTGCCTCTCTAGAGAAATCAATTGCTGCTTGCTTGCGTTTGCTTTTTGTCTGACTGAATTTCAATTCAGTTCCATCGGCAAACACATATAGCAGCTCGGACCTGATGTCTAGACATGTAATCACATGTTCTTCAACATGTTCTGTCATGTTAATTACTCTCAAAACTGAGATGTTTTGAACTTTTGATTTTGTTTTTGTTTTTGAGTGTGAGATGTTCTGATCGAGCGCATGATCCGCCTTAACTTAGCTTACTCCAAGGTTTTTAATCTATTTTCCACTATTATATTATTTGGGAACTATATAAGAATCCATAGTAGGAAGAAACAACAGAGCATCTAGTGCATTGGATATGTTGTTCTGAATTGATCAAAAGCACTTGATCTTGACACATTTGTCCTGCATTGTGTAAAAATAAGTTGTCATGCCACTCCCATCATCTCAGGTTATGACAAGTGTCACACCGCATATGCGCCATTTATCGTAACCTGGTAGGTTTCCTTTTTTGGTATATTCGTTTATTCAAAATATTTTATCGTAACCTGGTGCGTTTAAATCTTGAAGCGTTTTTGTTGTTGGAATCCTCACATTGAGTTCTTCAAAACTTGATTCCATGTTGATAGATTTCAACGAATATTTTTTTCACAAAAAAACCCGAACCGGGAGCACTTTTTTCCCTCTCCGAGAAGCACGACCATGCCTCTCGCGGAAGCAAATCATTGCCTCCCCAAGAAGAAAATTCGTGCCTCTCGCAAAAAAAACAACAACGTGTTTTTCTTCCTTTCCAATAGGCATGACCGTGTCTCCCGCGAAAGCAAAATCCTTGCCTCTCGCGAAAGATAAAAATAATAAAACGCGGTTTTCCCTTACAGCGAGGCACGACCGTGCCTCCACAAGACAAAACATGACATGACTAATTCACATCAACTCTGTTCATCAACTCACGTGGAAAAGCATGTAAGTTCAATGATAAACACACCTCCAAGGCCCTATGCTTGTTCGGCCACAACCACGATCGCACATTTTTTTTTTGAAAAGGAGGATATACTCCCGGCCACTGGACGATGCATGCAGCCATTTTATTAATTATTCACAAAGACCATATAAAGTAATACATCGGTATGTCTGAAACCACCATCTTGACAACACATGTCGCTACTCCTATCCCCTTGACGAAGGGGTGCCGAATGTCCGAGCCGAATACCACGATGGCACGTTAGCGGGGATCAAGTCTACAAATCCTGACACAACGATCCCATGAAATATGGCTACAATCATTATAGTCGTGTTGCTGAAGCATCTAGATGCGATGGTCTCATGGAAGTTGAATCCGAAGGCGGCAAGTGTATAAGACACAAATGTGTGCGTGTGTGCGCGCGCGCGTGTGTAAGGGGGCGAGAGTGATAAAGAGATAGAAAGAGATATGATGCGAGAGTGTGTGTGAAGAGAGGGAGATAAAGTCACACGGCTGGTGTTTCGCCATATTATTAAGTCTGGATAGGGTCCACATAAGTATTCGCTTTTATCAAAGAAATATCCTAAATACTTAAAAGTGCAGCTGCACTATTCGACGCAGCTGAGCGCACGCCCGCGAGCTGTCGAATGCGTGCATGTGCTGACGCATGTAAGCATTTATCACAACAGATGGCAGCAATATGTGGGGACCACGTTCGTACGCATCTGGATAGCCAACGCCTGTACGCATGCATGTGCTAACAAAACATATTTATTCCATTTCATATTTTTCAAAAAGCTATAACTTTTGAACCGAGTGTCAGAATGAAGAACCATTTTCACCAATGAGTTCCTCATGACAATCTCTTCTAAACTAGATCTCATATGCATATGTTTTAACGATTTTTTTCAAAAGCAACTTTGATGTTAGATGAGGCATTTTTTGTGCTAAACATGAGCAACTTTGATGCTAGATGAATTACAATGTGTGTATAAACGATTTCGCATAATAGACTCCTAATTGCTTGTGCTAAACATGAGGCGAATTTTTTTCACCGCTGGGTTCCTCATGAAGAACTCTTCGAAACTAGATCCCGTATGAATATATTTTGATGTTTTTTTTAAAGCAGCTTCGATGCTAGATGAGGCAACTTTAGTGCGAAACAGGAGCAACTTTGATGCTAGATGAATTACATCATGTGTATTAGTGAATTCACCTAGTAGCTTGCTAATAGTTGGGTGCAGTAGTCTAATAGATGGTTACCATGGTTGCTAAGTTGCATACATCGAAAGCTAGTACAAGAAAAATTAAAAAGTTATAACATTCAAACCGCCTGTCGAAATTATGACCCGTTTTCATCGATGAGTTCCTCATGACGAACTCTTCAATACCAGACCCGTATGCATATATTTTGATGGTTTTTCTAAAAGCACCTTAGATGCTAGAGGAGGCGACTTAGGTGCTAAACTGGAGCAACTTTGATGCTAGATGTAGGCAATTTATAGTATCTATATAGGCAACTGAACATCAACCATAGGCACTCACCATCGGTAATAGGCAACTGAGCATCAAAGTTGAGCAATTTCATAGTATTTGTAGGCAACTGAGCATCAACCATAGGCAAGTGATCATCATTAATAGGCAACTGGGCATCAATGTTTGGCAATTTCATAGTATTGTAGGCAATTGAGCATCAACCGCACGCAACTAATCATCAATGACAGGCAATTGAGTAGCAACAATATGGAAGTTGAGATAATGTTGGCAAGATTCACGGATACACATAGTGCAGTGAAGTTACTTGCATGTAGCACTAAATGCGCCTCATGTTTTGTGTGATTTTCTCATTTTTACAAAAGCCAACCAAATAGGTAGTCCTACTACGCCAAAAAAGAAAAAAAGTTGCTTTCCTATAGCACTAAAGTTGTCCCAATATCACCCAAAGTTGCCAAAAAAAAGTTTGTCAAAACCTATTCATATGGGATCTTGTTTTTAAAAACTCGTCATAAGAAACCCGGCCATTAAAACGGATCTCAATTCTGACTCTCGGTTCAAAAGATGTAGCTTTTTAAAAACATAAAGAAAAATAATTAATTGCACTGAAGGAGGGAACCAGGTCGCACGGGGTTTCCTTTTTGGGCTGTCCTGATCGCACGCGGGTTTGCTGCTTCCTTTTTGGAGAGCGCTCGCTCCTGTGATTGGGCGCCCGTGCGCTAGCTAGTCACGTCCAAGAAATATTACAAATTAGTATCATAAAATAAAATATGTTAAGAGGCTTTCCAATCTGGAGGAAGACATGCATGACTGACTCCACTCGGGAATACCATTGGTCCATTGTGAAATCTGGGTTTTGAAGTCCATCCAAGTAGCGGACTAAAACTTCTTGCCATGTCGTTCAGTCAGGTTTTCCTATATGTTTCTGAGAGCAACAACTTTTCTTTTTTTAGGGGTAAAGCTGAACTTTATTAATCAAAGACCACAAACAATGGGATATAATTTGGGCCATGTGGTTGGCCAAACCAAACATGACGACCCAGAGATCAAAAGAAAGCGAAAATCAATCAAAACTAAACTATGTACTATATGCCCCTCCCGTCGTCCCCGTGGGCGACCAGGGGGTAACCCTAGCCGTCGCCGCCGGGCATACTCCCTCAACCCTCCTTCATCCTTGCCGCCGCCAGCAGCGCCGCCGGGCAAAGCCTGGCCGGTAGGGGCGGCGGTGGGGCTCCTCTCCCCTTCACGCGACATGGCTGGCACAGGACGGCCGTTCGTGAGGAGGCGTCGGACTAGCTCGGGGTGCGGCGGCGCTGCATGCGGATCCTAGCGGCGGCGTGCGGAGCGCGTTGACGGCTGGGGTCGGTTCTTGCGGCGCGGTGTGGCGGCTGCGGGAGGGGCAAGACACGGTGGTCGCGTGCGTCGTCGAGTTCGGGTTAGATCCTTCTGGATCCGGCGCCCGGACGCCGTCGGCGAGCGCAGGGTGGTGGTACTCGTCGCTGTCCAGATCGGATCTCCATGGATCCGCCGTCTGGATGGATCTACGCCGGAGCCTCAGTTGAGCCTATGGGACTTTCCTCTCTGTAGGTGATGTGTCTCGGCTTCGCTGTAGGTGATGCGTCTGGATGAACGAGTGCGGGGCGGTGGCACCGTTGGGCGCCGTGGTGACGTCGACGGAAGGCCGGACTGGCAAGGATGATGCGGATATCTTCTCTGAAGATGGGTCAGCGGCTCGATAATGATGGCGGCTTCTAGAACGTGTGCATGTGGTGTACGCTTTAGATTTGTTGCTCCGGCTGTAGGTTCCGGCACGTTATACGGATGGATCGGAGACGACAACAGCTGTAGATACGAGGAGTGAGGGCACTCCTCATTATCGAGGATGTAGGTGTGAGTGGTGGCGTCGGATGGCTTGATGTATGTTCTTGTCAAACCTTTGTTGAATAATGGATAAATATGGCCGTATGCATCAATTGATGCAGAGGCCGGGGGTTTGGACCTTCATTTCTAAAAAACTGTACTATATCAACATTGACCTCAAGACCCTCAAAATTAAACATACATTTAAATGCAGCTGCTCTGATTTTGATCTCGGTGTTTATTGCTGCAGCTTTACCTTGACTTCCTTGGTTGATCCCTCAAAATTAAACATACAATTAAATGCAGCTGCTCTGATTTTGATCTTAGTGTTTATTGCTGTAGCTTTACCTTGATATTGATCTCGGTGTTTATTGCTGCGGCGTGCGGAGCGCGTTGACGGCTGGGGTTCGTTCTTGCGGCGCGGTGTGGTGGCTGCGGGAGGGGCAATACACGATGGTCGCGTGCGTCGCCGAGTTCGGGTCAGATCCTTCTGGACCCGGCGCCCGGACGCCGTCGGCGAGCGCAGGGTGGTGGTACTCGTCGCTGTCCAGCTCGGATCTTCATGGATCCGCCGTCTGAATGGATCTACGTCGGAGCCTCAGTTGAGCCTATGGGACTTTCCTCTCTGTAGGTGATGTGTCTCGGCTTCGCTGTCGGATATGGAGCAGACAAAGATTGGTGGAACAGGATCAAGACCGGAGGAAACTTTGGCCGGCTAGTTCGGCCCGGCATCGGCGACGACATCGATTGTCGTTACCATCCTTGGAGGCGAAGCCGAGGTCTCTCCTATGCACCTCCGACCCCCTCCCGGACGAAAGTCCAAAATCCGTCTTTGGATTGGACGGCGGCGGCGCCCTACGCGTCGTTACCTCCATGGAGGCGCCGTCTTGGGAGGCTTGGGTGTTCGGGGGAGAGTTGCTGTGGTTGATGGGCTCCGTGTGTCAGCTTCAACAGCGGCAATGGTGTGGAGGTTAGTAGGAGGAGCGGCGTTCTATCTACCGCATCGATGACGGCTAGTCTTGGCGGCGTGGTGCAGCTGAGCATTGGCGACAGATGCGTCTGGATGGACGAATGCGGGGCGGTGGCACCGTTGGGCGCCGTGGTGACGTCGACGGAGGCCGGCTGGCAAGGATGATGTGGATATCTTCTCTGAAGATGGGTCAGCGGCTCGTTGATGATGGCGGCTTCTAGAACGTGTGCATGTGGTGTACGCTTTAGATTTGCTGCTCCGGCTGTAGGTTCCAGTACGTTATATGGATGGATCGGAGACGACAACAACTGTAGATATGAGGAGTGAGGGCACTCCTCATTATCGAGGATGTAGGTATGAGTGGTGGCTTCAGGTGGCTTAATGTATGTTATTGTCAGACCTTTGTTGAATAATGAATAAAGATGGCCGTATGCATCAATTGATGCAGAGGCCGGGGGTTTGGACCTCCATTTCAAAAAAAATGTACTATATCAACATTGACCTCACGACCCTCAAAATTAAACATACAATTAAATGCAGCTGCTCTGATTTTGATCTCAGTGTTTATTGCTGCAGCTGTACCTTGACTTCCTTGGTTGATCCCTCCTATCACTAGTTTCGAGTCGGATGCTATGACAAAACAGTGTAGATGAAGGTCTTGTGCTAGCGAATGAGCTTCTGGGCATGCCATGGACTTCATCCCATCCAAGCACGACAAGTATGTTGGGTAGCTCACGCAGTTCGCCGGCGCGCTCGACTGCCGCGTCGGTAAGCCGTGCTAACTCCAATTGTGCCGCTGTGCCGGGTAATCAATTGTCTCTCGAGGTGCAAGTTCTTGTGACTAAAAAGGTCGCAAAGTTGTATGTGCGTGCGTGCAACTCGTGTATCGTAACCGGTCTCAAATGAAAAAAGTGTGCTATATATATCTTGCAATCGCTATTATTCGGGACACCGAGAAAATTGGGCGTTTTCATCGATGTTGGGATAATGTGGAGAACCGACATGATATCAGGGGCAGCTTGTCGAGCTGGAGACGGGTGCGGTTGCGGGAAAGAAGTGGGACGGGAAGGTGGTGGATTAGAGTGATGATCGAGACACAGTAATGATGTGGAGGAAGTGGCTCGACAGGGCATAGCAGCAACGATGCAGGATGCGGGTGGCGCATGACGATGGTTTGCCGAGGGGAGGAGGACAGTGCTTTGTCGAGTCAACAGTAGAAAACAGGGCATTGGTCCCGGTTCTGAAGGACCTTTAGTCCCGGTTCTGCAACCGGAACTAAGCAATCGGGACTAAAGGCCCTCATTTTTAGTTCCGGTTATGTTACGAACCGGGACTAAAGGAGCTCGACGTGGCCGCTGTCGAGCGCCCAGGCAGGAGGATCTTTAGTCCCGGTTGGTAACACCAACCTGTACTAAAAGGCAGCCACGCGTCAGCACCAACCAAGCGCTTTTTTTTTAAGTAGGGGTTTAGGGTTTTGGAGGGTTTAGGGGTTTCATATTGTGTTTCCCCTGTTTCCTTTTGTGTTTACCATTTAATTCTTTTACATTTAGGGTTTTTGTTTTTATTTGATGTTTTCCATTCAACTCGACGCTANNTACTACATATAGCAATGAAGGAACCATTACACAAATCGTGTCATGAATATATAGAGAAGTGACCTCTTTTTCTCCGTGCTTGGTCGAACAATAAGTTTTCGTACATCTATTCGATGCTAGTACGTATATTACACGTTCAAGCATACATACAATGTAACATCTCTTACGATCCTATCTAATTACCAACATTCACTATCAATTCTCGATGGTATTCTCCGGTTTTAGCTATGATCTCTTCAAGGAAGAAT
>CBMN010038607.1:0-16099 GCA_000582825.1 Hordeum pubiflorum
GCCATCCAAGAACAAGGATACTTTGCATCTTTCGGCCCACTATGATCCTAGTCAATGGCCGAAATATAAAGATGCACCCCCAAGCTCGATGAACTTCCACGAGAGCACAGAGGGGCCTACGATCGCATCTTCTTCCAGCTATCTAAGAAGCCCCTCGACCACTTCACCTGGACTTGGTAGTGTTAAGACCGTTGGGCATCTAGAAGCTCTACTTGAAGGTTTCGACATGACCATTCCCTCAGAAGAACGTACCCAAGCTCTGCAGCAAGAAATCAACTACATGATTCATCGTGCCTTGGTACGCCAGTACGCGGTTCTTATCAATTCCCTTGAACATATTGTTGCAAGGGTTGCCAAGGCTATCTTAGCCAGCAACTAACAGGTTTTGGGACCTACTTCGGATCCTACAAAGGTGAAAAGATGTTGTACGATCGGGCATTGGAGCCTATTTAGTTTGAGGTTCCAGAGGGCACGAAAGCAAAATTCATCATCTACTGCACTGAAGATCTGCATGACGTACCGACCACGGACGATCAGCCTCCAACATACATACCTGAGAGGTACGAATGCAAGATGTGGTACATTGCCGCTACGGGAGGGTGAGCAACCATATCGGCGGCTAACAAATTCATCTAATGAGAAGACCAAAGCTGTCAATGAAGACCTACTGCAATGGTAGGCCATGTACGGCAGCGGGCCGACTTCTAGTAGTCAGGCCAGTTTTTCTGGGACACCTGGCATGCTCACTTCGGAAGATCAAATCGCCAATGTCCTGGAGAACTGATACGGGATGAAGCATAAGTTCCCGATGATTAGCAACTCAAAGCCATACCTAAAAGAGTTCGATCGGCTACCACCACCACCAAAGTTCAAGGTGCCAGAGTTCTCCATGTTCAATACTAACAACACCAGCACAATCGAGCATATCAACCAATACATAGCTCAGCTTGGAGTAGCTGCTGCAGCTGAACATATGAAGGTTCGGCTCTTTTCATCATCTTTGTTAGGTCCTGCATTTGGGTGGTATACATCATTGGCACCAGGATCTATCACCTCATGGAAGCAGTTGGAAGATCAGTTCCACGCTCATTTTTTCTCCGGCTCCAGCGAGATGACTCTCGATAAACTCAACGCACTCCGTCAGCAGTGGAGAGATTCAGTTGCCCAGTTCATGCAACGTTTCAGGGAGGTGCAGAACAATCGCTATTCATTGCATCTTACTGAGAGGCAAATGATAGGTCTAGCTTACCGTAGATTAAAGCCATCAACGAAGAACGCATATGAGATGCCGATTTTGATACAATCGACGAACTTTTAACAAACGTATCAGCTTACGAGAGGCAACATCCACAAAAGTACCAAGAGAGGTACAAAAAGCCGATCTCATACGTATACACTCAGGAGGATGAAGAATAGGCTGATGGAGCCGATGTCGCGGTAGTCACTTGGGCCTAAACGGCAAGCTCGGTCTTGTGCCAGTGGGTCAAGGCACCTAAGGCTTCCATGGGGTTTGACTTTCATCTCTCCAAGACCGAGTAGATTTTCGATCTACTCCTTAAAGAAAAGCAGCTTACTCTATTAGTCGACCATCGCATTTCATCGACTGAAGATCTCAAAGGACATAGATATTGCAAGTGGCACAACTCTGACACTCTTACAACCAATGATTGCATGGTGTTACGTCAATAGATCCAGTCGGCCATCGAGCAAGGTTGGCTAATTTTTGGAAGAAGACAAGGAAAGGTGGATACCCATCCGTTCTCGATCAATATGGTCAACGTTGCTTCGGACTCCAAGGGCAGGGCCCATGCTAATTCTAGCAATCGGCCCTTTGAATTGAAGGCATAACATCATACATCTGAGGAGGAAGTTGCTCGATACCATAGGTATCGACCTGAGTCAAGGGAATTAATCGACATGTATTCTCGGCGATATCAGCAACGCAAGAAATGCCAACGGCAGATTGAGGAGCAAGAAAGACACTACAGACAGCAATGGCAGTATCAAGAAAAGTGATGTCATTACCAAAGCCTGCGTCATCAAGAACAACCGCGCCGTCACGATATGAGCAACTACGATGAACATTGGCACTTCCGTTTCTACTGGAATGAAGGTGTTACTAGGCTGCCAACAATCGGCGATTGTCCTGAATGCGCGGGATCTCACCACTGCAAGAAGCGACCTTCTATGTTCCAACGCTCGGGACGCGGGCCTCGTCACCATAAAGATCAGGCGCAAGGAGAATGCCGATCGTGCTATTCGCATGATGAAGAACGCGAACGTGGCAAACCCTCAGAACCTCACTGGTGTCCTGATGGTCTGTCTCATACTCAAAAGCGAGGGTACAACAACTCAGAAATCTAGAACAAGGAGAGGAGTATTTGCGACTACTTAGGAAGGGCAAGTTAGGACTGCAATCCCCGGCACCACGCCGTCCACGGCGTTTCATTTGGCAAAGAAAGAAACACATTGATCCCGATGAACAATTGGTAGAAAAAAGAACTGATTCTATGGCTAACGCCAACATGGTGTTCGTTCTCCTAGACGAGTTTCACAACTCAGCAACTGAAGGTGAATCGGTGGGAGAATTCAGCGTCGAAGCAGTGGCCATAGTCTTCGAAAAACCGCAAGAAAAGAAGTACCGCCACCTCAAGACACTCTTCATCAATAGTCCCATCAATGGCAAGCCAATTACCAAGATGATGGTGGACACGGGAGCGCCAGCCAATCTCATGCCTTACGTGGTGTGTCGCAAAATCTGCAGATCAGCTGATGACTTGATCAAGACTAACGTTGTCCTCGATGATTTTAAAGGCAATCAAACTCACACTAAGGGGGTACTCAACGTCGAGCTAACAGTTGGCCGCTAGGAGGCGTCGACTGGAGTGGCAGCGTACCACCCGGTTCCCTTGTTGTGACGGCCGCCTAGGACATAGGGGCGTTGGTTCTAGGCGACGGCAACCATATGGAGCAATGTGGCATCAAAGGCCACGCAACAAGGAACAACCTAGGGCAGCAGCTCAGCAATGTAGCAAGGACCGACTCCACAACCAGCGAGCAGGAAGCCAGCATCAGCACCAGCCCGAGCCCAGTTGTAGCAGCGGTAGCACCCGCCAGCGCTGCGCCCCAAAGTGCTCGATCCACACAGCACGCCCGATGAGCACGGCGGCTAGACACACAACAAAACGGGTAGCGGAGCGGCAGTAACAGCACCCAAGCCCAAACAGGTAGGGGCAGCCCCGGTGGCACCGGATCCGGTGTAAGGAAAATGGCCTCATCTGCCGTATTTCCATAGTTGTGTTTTGGTGATTGATTGACAACCAACACTTGGACTAATGAACATGTCTAGATGCACATTCTCAGGTGTTGAGGTCCAAGGGATGAAAAAGAAGAAAAGTTGAAGGCAAGGCCCGAAGGGCCGCCCCAACGAGGGTTCCGCACCCATGAGGACCGGACAGTCCGATCTGAGGGACCGGACATACCTCTGGACCAGGATTCCCGAAGGGGTGAAGAAAATGGAAGCCAGGCGAAATATGAAGACCGAAAAGTCCGATGTGTCAAGAAATGAACTGACTAGACAATGTCATTGAAGACAGCAGTGGAAGTGACCAAGAACAATGGATCGGACAGTCCGCTTGGCAAGACCAGATGAAGGTTCGGACAATGTTGGCCGAGGATATGAAGATTGAAGCCAAGGGAGATTTCAATGGACCGGATTGTCCGATGCTAAGCAAAAGCATAGATCGGACAAACCTCCGGACAAAGAAACCTGAGGCTATGGATTTCGAGCAGCCGAGAAAAACAATTGACCGGACAGTCTGAAGTTGGAAAAATGCGTGGACCGGACAATCCGATGTTCGCTGCATCAGCAGCATTTTGGCCCAACGGCTAGTTTGGCTTTAGAAGCTATATAAGTCACCCCACCCAACCATTTGAAGTGTGTTGGAGCCACTAAAGTTGAGAGCAAGTATAGGGTAGTATTCCAAGCATATCTATCACTCCAACCACCATATGAAAGCTTAAAGCATCATCCAAGCTAGGTTAGAACTTAGAGAAAGTGAGCTTGCGAGCTCTTCTTGTGCGTAGCTCCTGCGTGAGCTATTGGAGAAGCCTTGGCTGTGGTCAAGCCACTTGTACTCATTGGTAGACCCTCCTTATTAGTGTGGAGTGGTGGCGACAACTTGTGCGGGGATGAGGACACCCTTCAAACTCCGTAGTGCAATCTGGCGCCTTGTTACCGGGGGAGATGATGGCAGTGGCCAAGCCTTGGTAGCTTGGTGGCACTTAGCCTTTGCTTGCTGGGAGCCACTTGGTGGCGAGCGCAAGACGGCGATCAGAAGAGTCTTGGTGCCCGGCTCGGATATTGCCTTCGGTGGCGAGGCCATGGACGTAGCCCTTAGTGGTGAACCACGTTAAATCCTCGTGTCTTCTCAGGAGTTTGCATCTCCTTGCCCTTACCTCTTTACTTACCGCATTTACGCTTCCACATTTACATTCTTATGTTCCTTTAGCTTTCCTAGTTAGTTGATTAGGTTTGGCTCTAAGTTGCAAGTCTTTTGGGTAAGTTAGAGAGCGCATAGATAAACCTTAGACTTAACTAGCATGTGTAGGATGTGATAGGTTTATCTTATGCACTAGTTAGCCCTAGTTTTAGAAAAGCGATTAGCGACCCAATTCACCCCCTCCCCCTCTTGGGTCGGATACCTCAGCACGTTCCTTTCATCCGGCAGCAGTGACCAAGGAGGCCGGCGTGGCCCACTAGCGGCGGCCGACCTGGGCAACACCGACGGCTAGGGCGCTTCTGGACCACCAGCTGGATCCGGCAATGGTGACCTCTAGAGGCCTTGGTGCCGCCCACCGACGGAGGCCGACCCAAGCTGCGCTGACTGCCGGGGGCGTTCCCGGCGGCTAGGGCGGCGCCGGATCACCAGCCATAACAGGTAACAACGACTTCGGGGCAGCGATGGTGTGGCCCACCTGCGGCGGTTGGCCCAGGCAATGAAGACAGCCGAGGGAGCACAGATCTGGTGACCACAAGGCCAGATCTGACAACGGTTACGCGGATCCACCGCTGGCGGTGGGATCCAACGTTAGTGGCAGCAGTAGGAGGAAAGGGAGGGAGGGGAGGAGGAAGGGACGTGCGGGGCAGCTGTAATTTAGGCGCCACCGCTAGCCACATCCACCGCCGGGCTGTGGCGGTGGCCGCCTACGCCGCCTGGAGCCTAACTGGAGGTGGGGGACAGTGGAGAAATCGCCCCTGAGTCTCCTAGCGGGGACGACGCAGGGGATACATGAATCTCACAAAATTGTGGAAAGAGTTGATCATCACCACCCCATTCCAGCATTCCTCATGGGTTGATGCCTTGAACTAAACACCTTGTAAAAGTACATCATTTGCTAATGTTTTTATAGATATCTTGTAACATGAAAATGCGACTCAAAGTCTTTTAGACCTATTTGATGCCCAAAACTTCACTAATCGAAGATATGTAATGTACTTTACGTCTAGTCTATGATATGTCATGACTAATTTCCCTTTAACAACCACTATTTCTATCAAACTCAACTTAATTACGGCACATTATAATATTACAAAGATGGCATGCATAATGTTGTTCAAAATTAGAGTTGTATGTGCTTCTTTAAATTATATTTATAATAGTACACAAGGCAAATTTAAATTCAGATTTTAAGTGAAGGCACATATCCTTCATAAAAAGCGAAATTTTCTTAATCATATTCTAATGGTAGAGTTGGTAATTTAAATGTATATTCCATCTTTAATAGTGGCAAAGTGGGTAATTAAAATGCAAATGGAGTTATTTTAAAAATCTTTATCTACGGCTATTATTGTTAGATGTTACTAGATAGATTGCTAGATATCTCATTTTCATAGGATTTCTATGATTTAATCTTTTTTTCTCATCGTGTTTTATCACAATTAGAAATAACTAGTGCATCAACCCTTGTGCGAAGCACTAACTAGTATGGAAGATAAATGTTAAAAATATTTGAGACAAACAATTAACAAAAATTACTATTGTTTAATATCTCTTTTATGTTCATATTTGAATAGTTCATTTATCTACATAATTTTTTAGTCTTATCTATTTATAACTGGCTCCAGTTATCAATATTTACATTTTACTAGCGTGGTGGATAATTTATATGTAAATTTAGAGGATCCTTTAAAATATATTTCATAATGTCACAAGAGATAATATATGTAAATCTAAGGGATTCTTTAATTCATATAAATTTATGCTCAAATTTGGTAGTTATATTAGTTCATCTTTCACAATGACATGGCAGGTAATTTATACAAATTTAAGTGGTTTAATTTATCTTTTATAGTGGCATGATGGGTAATTTATATGTAACTTTAATAAAGTGCTTTAAGTCATCTTTCATAATGATATATGGTGGGTAATTCGTATGCAAATTTATAGACCTAACTTAGTTGATCCTTCATAATTGCATGGTGGGTAATTTGTGTGCAAATTTAGAGAAAGATTACTTTGATTGATCTTTTATAATGACATGAGTGATAGTTTTTTTTTTAAACATAATAGATACAATGTCTGGTATTATTAGAGGCTATCTGATAGATATCCATATGTTCCTATTTTTTTGTGAGAACGTATAGAACTTATGTTTTTTCTATTGTGTCTCGTAATTAATATTTCTTTTATAGCCAGTGGGTTCTTTTTTATTTTCTAATGATCACTGGTATAAATATAGGATACGTGTCATCCACGCCACATGCACATACATATGTCATCCAAAATTATCAACTCTTATCAACCTTAGGATTAGAAGAAAGGTTGGTGGACAATTTTAATAACAGTTAGGCATCTGTCAGGTCCAGGATTATCAGATACAATTCATTTTTTAAGGCAGGTTCTTCTTTCGTAGAAACTGCTGTAGTGTCGTTAAACTTCTACCCTTCGGCGCGTTTCTCCGCAACGTGCCCCGACGACGAACGTTGACAGAGTCTGGAGTCCAAACCATTGTACATCTTCAATCGTAAAAGGTTCGACAGAGTCTAACTGCGTTGGGCCATCCTCTTGTCGCCGTGTTCAGCAGCCCACGTGCGCTCAACGTTTTGGTGTTCTTGGCATCTCTAGAAGTTCAGATTGCGTTGCCTCCACACCTACCATTCTCGCTACTCTCCTGCTCGTTGCAGCGCGCAAGTGCACCCACTAGCTCGGCAAGTGCTCCCACTTGCTGGGCACACGAGAGAAGAAATTCCAAGCAGCAGGACCGGAGAGGGTGGAGGGCAGTGTGCAGCGACGTGCGCGGGTAATGACTTGGTACCATTGTGAAGGTCACGAAAGTCCAAGTCGCCATGGATTACATACATACATACATTGCGCCAGCAAAGTTAATCTCCATTCAACAAACGCGCATAGGCCTGGGCACCCGAACCCGGAAAACCGAACCCGAACCCGAACCGAACCCGTATAACCCGAATTGTCGGTCTATTCGGGTTTCGGTTTTCGGTTTCGGTCCACGAACTCAAATAGAGTGGTTTTCGGTTTCGGTTTCGGTTTCGGTTCCGGCCTCGCGGAACCCAAATAGACCCAAAGAACCGAAATATAGATGAAGCCCCACTGCCCCAGCCCCCAGGAGCAACCCAGCCCACCGAGGCCCAAGGCCTGCTCGGCTGCTCCACACCCCCGCGCTCCACTCGGCCGCCTGCCACCTCCCCGCGGCCCGCGTTCCCATTCCCCACCAGGCCACCACAAGTCCCTAACCCTAGCTCCCCTCAGCCGCCGCCCGCCCTGGTGCCTATGCGCCGCGGTCGATGAAGTCGACGCCGGCGGCCGCCGGCCAGGCTGACGAGGCAGCGCACACCGCCGCCCTCCTCAGCTTCTCCCCACGCCCACACCGCCGCGCTCCTCAGCTTCTCCCCGCGACCCCGCGCCCGGTACACCGCTGCCGCCTCCTCCACGCGCCCGGGCGATAGCGCCGCGGCCTCCTCCCTCGCGCCAGGGTGCCGCGCCGCCACCTCCCCGCACGGCTGGACGGCGCCGCCGCCTTCTCCCTCGCGCCGGGGTGCCGCGCCGCCTCCTCATCCCCGCGCGACCGGACAGCGCCGCCGGCCGCCGCCTCCTCCCTCGCGCCGGGATGCTGCGCCGTCGCCTCCGGCCTCCAGTCCCTCGCGCCGGGATGCCGCACCTCCGGTTCCTCCCCACCGCGGCGTCGCTTCCTCCCTCGCGCCAGGATGCCGCGTCGTCGACTCTGACTCCACAGCGCTAGATCTACTCTCCATCTCCTTCTCGGGTATTTCGGTGGACCGAAAAACCGAACCGAAATTTTCGGTCTATTCGGGTTCGGTTCCTGTAAATTTTCTAGACACTTCGGTTCTCATTTTCTGGAACCCGAAATTTCCATAACCCGAACAGACCGAACCGAATTACCCTAATAGACCGAATGCCCAGCCCTAAACGCGCATGGCAGCTGAGCTCGCATTGCTCATGTTAGAAATAACTGTTTAGTGATCAATTAGGGTAATAATTATGTAATTATTAGATATCAGTGAATAGGTGTCTGTTCATAAGAGACACCTCTATGGAGGGACATGTCCATCTCCATCTGAAGGAACATGTTCATGTCTCTTCACCATGTATAAATATGTGTAACCCATGTTCATTCAACAATCAATGAAATCATTTGGTTCATTATCATTCCACTTTCAACACATTATCAGCACTTCGCTCACTCACTGAGTTCGCCTAGTAGAAGGATGGAACTCCAGCAAGAAGAGGAAGGAGGAGAACGACGATGACAGTAGTAAGATGTCGATCCTTAACATGCACACGGTGGTCACTGTGATCCATGCCGCCGTCATCAACGAGATCCATCGCACGTCCTCAACCCCGATCGGATGCTCGAGTGGATCCGCCGAACTCTGTTCTGCCTTCGCGTGAACGCGAACTTGGCACCGTACCAAGTTCTTGGATTTGGTGAAGCCCGCCAACCTCAGCGCCGAAGTCGTCCTGCCCCGCATCCCACCATCTTTAACTTGCGGGCTCCGGCCATGGCATTGTTCGCCGCTGGCCTGCGCCCTACTGGGGCGGCGAGAACCGGCGCACCAGCCTTCTCCAACGAGAACGGAATCGTTGCTCCGGCTTCCGCACCCACAGCACCGACCACCGCTGCAGTACGCTTCCTAGCCCCGCACCACCTGGTGTCGCATCGTCATGCTAGAGAGGCCGCGTCTCGCCGCACGGGCCTTCGCCTCCCCAAGGGCCACGGCGGTGCCGGCGATAGATTCTCCTCATGTGAGGGGGAGGGTCGACACTGAGCGACCCTAAAGAAGGGGCTAGGAGATCGGCGACGAGCCGCAGCGGATTGGGTAAGAGTGCTGCGGCAGCGCCAGATTGAGGAGGAGGGGACGTAGGGACCATGGATCAAACAGATCGGGTCCTAGACTCCCTCCCACAGGTGGCGGCGACCGTCATCGACGACGAGTGCCAGCGGAGGGCGGTGGCTAAGCAACGGCAGCGGCCAGGGGGGAAAGAACCCTAACCGCTCCCCTCTTGCCCGATCGGAGGTGGGCTAGGCGCGGCCATGGACCGCCATGCCGAGCTCCCTCTGTGGACCGCGTCACTAGCCCAGCCGTGGGATACGGCCTGTGAGCACGCCGCCCCCCTTGACGCGCGATTGGGCCACCTTCTTAGCCCAGGCCCACACTGGCCTCCACGCCGCGCTCCCCCACCTGCTGAGAAGCCTGCTCCACTCTCAATGGGCTCTAGCGGGCCTCGCAATGGTTTTGGACTTTATAGAGCTCATAACCAAGTTATTTATTTACTATTTATTAATTCTCAGTAAATCCTGCAGTTATGTATTTGAGTCCCTAGTATTTACTGATTCTGCGATCTGCAAAGTTATTAGCATGTGTCTTTATTATTTAGACTCTTGATATAATATTCATTATCATATGTAAATTTATATATATGTTCGTGTATATTTGCATGCGAGGGTATGTTTTAACAAAATATACCTAAAACTCTCACAAATAGAAATAGGGCTTAATTGTCAAAAGAGTTTACACTAAAACTCACAATTAAGTTAATTTCATTTATCACAAGGTTTTACGACTAATCTCTCACAATTAAGTAACCTTTGATTGTCAATGAGGGAAATTTGCGAAAAAAAACATAGATTTTTCGCAAGATACGGCTCTTTTGCGGCGAATGAAAATAGATTTCGCAAAACTATAGCCCTATCTAATTATTGTGCTATATAATTAGTGCAATTTTGTTTCGGTCTATGACTTTAACAATTTATCAACCTTGTTAATTTTGCAATTCTTTCAGAACTTACATTTAACAGAACATTTATTGACTTAGGATTGAATGCAGAATTTTCAATAATGTCTTATATAATTTCGGGACTAAAACACAAGGTGATAGAGTCATAGGCATTGGTTGCATTTTATTCACATGAATAATTCTGTCCGGAGACCATGCCTATTGCAACGAATTATTCGTCTGTCACTGAGAGGTCTACATCATGCTTATCCAAATTTGATGATTACCTACATAGTGTTTTCCGTGGAATGAATATCTTGGATCTAAGTTTTACACCTTTATGGTGATAACCATTATTTATGGTTAATTTTGGTTATACATGGGGTGGTGGAGACTTAGAATTGGCTATGGTACATTCTTATGTGAATGTATCAGCATAGAGACTATGTCTATAGCAGCAATTTAATTGCCCATTACCGAGAGATCTACTCTATGTTTCAGATAGAGATTATCTACAAAAGTGTGTACCTTTATTGATAATGATAGATTTGTGATGTCGACATTTTATGTAAGCCTTCTAATGATCCAAAATACATTGAGACTCGATGATTTTTGCATTCAAGATTATTACAACATTGCCATTAAATAAATGGATTTCATACCATGCTGGGGATAATAGATACGAAGTTCTATGAACTCGCCCTATGGGCATCTTTAATCCCCGTGGATAGTGGACATTAACATAAGTTTCATCCTTTTGAAGCATATACTAGAACTCCATTAGGGGTTGCTTCTACAACGAATCAAATAAATTGGTAGCTTTGCTATATATTGCTAAGAAACCATAGAATACCATAGAGATATTCGATAAGAATATTTCATGGAGCAACTTTTATGCATTTTGGACTCATTATTCAAATTGATGAAGAAAAGTCAATGCATAAAAAGAGGAACAATGGCAATTCTGAACCCAGATATGACAACTAATTGTCATGATTGTGGTTTTTTTTCGTTTAGCAATTTGGCTTAACAACACATTACTCATAAAGTTCTAATTTGATTTGTACCAAAAAATTTAAGGACGACATAAGGTAGAGGTTGATTGTTTATTACTGGACCTTATGGACAGTGTAACAACATTTCTCCTTTAAAATAAAGAGAACCTCATGAAAAGGACATACACTCACTCATCGAATATATTTCAGATGACCCAGTTTCGAGATTCTTTTTAAGTAATCTCAATGTCTATTCACGTACAAATGTCCAATAAAATTGTTGTTATAATATTTAACATTGTCATGGCATATTTATTGTATATCTCATACTTATGTATTTGAGACTCCACAATATGCCATAAATTACTATATATTTGTTGAGATGAATGCCAAAAAAATTCTATAATTAGAGCTACACAAAACTTCAAAGTTCTTCTGAACTGAAGATATCAAGTTGTGGCAATCACTACATGTGATATGATAGTTGGAATGGTCATACCACTATCATGCCCCTTGGATAGTGAGTGATACTCATATCTTGTTGAATTATAGAGATATTCATAAGTTGTGTTTCCTATGGGAACATAAAATGACAACAACGGATATGGCATATACAGCAAGACCATACGACATGTTGCAAATGAAATAATTTCTTAGACACTTGATTCATTCCAAAACTTTGGTTTGTTTAAACTTGTCCATCCCTATGGGATGTTGTGAAATTATTGGCAATGATATTAGTGTTCACACAAAACCATGAAGACATGAATATGATGACTCAAGTTATGAAGTCACTATCCTAAACATTATTGAATTCATAGCTTGTGCCTTCAATGAAGATTGTATGACCCCTAGAATTCATATCAAGATAATTAAAATATTTAGATTAAAATCATAACATAACTAATAGATGCCCTCCATTCCCAACAAGTGTGTATGGGAGTCAGGTAGTACTACACGCTCCTGGCTTGTGTGATTAAACTGCAAATTCCCTTTTGAATGAATGTAATCCCATCGTATTACTCAATTTGGGTAAACTCGGGTTTTGTTATGTATACAACCTGATCTCACCACCTTAACGTACATTTATGGGCCCTCTCAGAAATAAGGATCTTTTTGAGACTAAAGTCTCCGTCAATCACTTAGTATTTGAATCCTCTTGGTGAGGATCCATATACGGCCCATACGTTGTAAATGAGTGTTTTCCAAGCATTAGGGGGAGAATTATGTACCAATATAATGCTAGGAAATTAACCGAAAATTATTTTAATCTCGGGATTTACATACTCTGAACTTTGCATTCAGGAAATTATGGTTTGCAAAACATTGCAAACTAATCTGCCATATGCATTTACTTATTACAAGGGCGTAATGAAGTCTTTTATTCCAGCTAGAAATATGCCTGAAAGAGTGGAGGTACCAAATGAAACCACTCTTATTCTCATCAATGCTAAGAGGGGGAGAAGAAGGCATCTTAGCAGGATTAATCTGCTTTAAGGTAGAGAAATGCAGTGAATGCACATCAATCTGAAATTGATGAGCCCCTAGGTGGACTTGATCCACAAACCCTCTTCGAATGCGCGCATGGTCGAACATGGGATATCGGAAAGCCCTAATTATGGTGATCGGGAATCCACCATAGATTAAGGTCGTGTGTATATATATGAGATTTGATCTCACATTAATTGGAGAATAATATATTTTAAGCTACATGTGTCCACACAAACTGCTCTGATTAAATTGAGTACAATATTCCATCCAGAGAATAAGACTATGGCAGGGTGTCCCCAACACTTGTTCTGGATTTTCGGAATGTTGCAATACAACAGAAATAGCTTTGTTCACTAAGAGGTATAGGCTTGTATGCTGATACCCCCTTAACGTTTCCAGCAAAAATTGGCCTTCGGAAACAAGGTAGTGAGATATGAACAAAGCTAGTAGCATAGGGCTTTAACCTAGCAGCCCAACCAATTCTCCCTGGCTCAGAGCTTTTTAACAAAAAGCTCACCCAAACCATTTTCTAGTAAGATGAATAATTTATGATAACTATTGGCAGTACAAATCATCAATACATGCAGTTGGCAGATGTAGTGATGACAAATGTATCATGGGTCACTTGGTGTTAAACCTTCATACACAAATATGCAACATATAAAGTGTAATGCTAACAAAGTCATTATTTTGGCTTAAAAGCATTTAAGTCAAGAAAGGTACAATCGACTTAGTGAACTCTTTCTTGAGAAGGATACACAAAGATTACTGCAACATATGTGGGTGTTTATCTAGAAGTCCTTGATTGGACTTTATGCTCCCCTAATGATTGGTCAATGAAATTGATATCATTAGCGATAAATACTATTAAATAACACATAGTAATCTAAAGACGGAGTATACAATGGGGCATATGGATTTATAATCCAATATTATTTGAACAGTTGTGTTCAAAAAATTTGTCTAAATCCAGAAGATATTAATATAACTCAATATAGATCAGTCATAACCCATCTAAAGTCCTTTGGTGGTCAGATCTCAAAAAGTAGAGAAAGACCCTTTCGGACATTAATGGGGAGATGGAGAAGAGTATAGGAATCCATGTTCCTTATATCAACACCTTTTTGTACGCTTAAATATCTTGTTAATAGTACCTGGCCAGGCATTGCTTTTACAATGAACTTATTTGCAAAGGTATAGCGTTGCTCACAATAAATGATGTTGGTTAGAATTAAAGGATATCTTTCAATATCTCGAAGGCATATGTAAGACGTATTGGTATATTTTACTAAAGAAACTGAGATTTGATTTTGACTGGATAAATCTTGGTATCTTATGCAAAAGATACTGAGATTTTGGCATTCATTTGATCCTTCAAATGCTATATCATAGACAATTGTTACATACTTGTAGTGTGAAAATACTATATGTTGTGGATATCATCAATAAAGATATCTATGGCCATTTTCACCGTCCATTCTGATAAATAATCATGTTGAGTATATGAAGCCCCAAGAATGACTTTGGCTTCGCAGAATGATAAACTACATACTTTTGTAATGTGGTATTGGTTTGATTGAACCATCAACCTTATGTTGTAGAGGTGTAGACAAGTTATACTCGGTGCAACTTTGCTATGCATTTTGCCCAAAATTGTTTTCCCCAGTTAATGGATTGGAAAACATGTTACAAACTAAGTTGTGTGATATCTTATAAAGATATTCACAAAGCATTTACCATGCTCCATATTTTATAAATATGTTGAAGGAGTAGGTATGAGAAAACTTAAGTTTTGCAGGAATTAGGGGGAGTTTCTCTTGAATTCATAAACTTGCTAGAACACCATATTGTACTCTTTTCTTTACATGATTTTTCCCTTTTAGAGGTTTCTCATATAAAGTTTTTAACGAGGCAGTACCAACATGAGGACCGAAAGAGCGACCTAAAGGGAGGGTGAATAGGTCGACAACACAAACCTACAACCCAAAAACCCTCTCTTCTCGCATCATGCAAGACCACGTAGCAACAGGTGCTACTGACCCTCGGACACGTCGAGGAAAGCCTAGCGGAAGCTCTCGAATCAACGCCCAAAGGAACGGACGCAAAATGAGCAAAACACCTACCAACACAGGGCTACACAGACAGCACCGGATATTCCGGTAACACTCACCGGATATTCCGGTAAGGCCCTCCGGATATTCCGGTGGAGACGCTGCCAGACCCGGCGCCGGATTGTCCGGTGCTCGCTGCCGGACTATCCAGTGGGACAGCGGATGGTCCGGTGGCAGAGCCAGATAGTCCGGTAAAACATCCCAGATTTGAGTTTCCAAACCCTAATCTTGACCAAATCTTGTCCAATCTTCACGAGATTTTGCACAGGCTATTCTGACCCTATTCCAAAGCTTTTCCCAGAAGATCAACTCAAAATGATCACGGGATTAGCGGGAATTTCAGATCTCATGAAGATGGCAATATTTGGGCAAAGAAGGGGAAAACCTAAATCTGACTTGCTCGTGGCAATCCAGCAGGATTGAGATGCACTAGGGCATAATCTCCACGTCCTTGCAAGTCCAAAACACCAAAAGAGAAGGGGAAATCTCGTAGGCAAACCAAAGCTCCAAAAGCCCTTGAGATTTTGCCCAAAAACCAAAGGGAAGGGGAGGGAGAAGAATTCTGCACACAAGCACTCAAGACATGGCCACGAATCTCATTCTATTTCACTCCAAAACAGGTTCCAAGGTCCGATTCCAAGAAGGGATCACGTTCCCAAGTTTCCTCCCACTTCCTACCCTCTTTCTATGGCTCTAGATCACTCTAAAGCACTTGAAATTTGTTGCTCTTGCTTGGTGACGAGATTAGGACTCAAAACCTAACCCTAAGCAAAGTCTAACCAGCCAAGAGAGGTGCTAATGACCTGCACCCTCCTTATTTATACTACATCTCTATTGCCCTAAGGCAGTTTTGCACTTGACCCCCTATATTACAGACTCTTCACACTACAATGCTTGTAGAGGCTAGAAAATACCGCAGAAACTCAGATGAACGGCCACGATGGAGTCCTTGACGTCTTTGGTTTCTCCGCCTTCGCTAGATGTCCTCCACGTGGTCAGTAGCTCATCCCTTGGGGGTAACTCCGGTTTTGGGATACCGGCAACCAAGCCCCTGGTTTTGACACTCGAACCAGGAAACTATAGTTGGGCCCGGTTTTGACGCTCGAACCGGCAAACGCTTGATGGGCCTCCAGTCTTGAGTGATTTTACGGCTCACGACACCGTCCCGCACCCATGGTCGCACTTGTGGGCCGAGCCTAACTTGGGCCTCAACCCAAGCCACCTGCCAGTCCACTCGGCAGGG
>CBMN010038615.1:0-14634 GCA_000582825.1 Hordeum pubiflorum
TCCTCAGCGACTTATAGAGCATGTATACACTCACACACATATTAGTCCCTTAACCTATAAGTCTTCAATACAACAAAATCACTAAGGGGCACAAGATCACTTACAGGAAGTAAACTGAGACACTCCAATGGGACGGGATGACCAGAGTTAACCCTATTTGAAGCAAGGTATGGAAATTATCTTGCCCGGGAAAGGTCAAAATATTTACCCACGAACGCTACATGGAACACTTCCATGCCGTGTTACGTTGGCAAACAGACATATGAAAATCTCGCCCATCTGTCCTACTTGCTCTGCTGGTCCAAAAGACAAAACACATGCTATTTCTCTTTAATAAAGCAAAGGAGGTTTGGAAAAGGTTGGGGATGGATGACATTATTGATAAAGCATGTGAGGTTGATCATGCGTGAGAGAAGATTTTGGAATGTTTACTGATTGTACCTGACCATGAATTGTGGATTATGGGCCATCACAATGTGCGTGAAATGATTACTATCGCAGCCTGGTATCTTTGGTGGGAAAGATGGAAATTTGTGCACAAGGAGACATCTCAGAACACATATCAAATCTCTATGGGGATACTAGCCCTAATGGCAAACTTCGTCACTGCCTCTTCTCCAATGGCCTCTAGAAAAGGGGGAGGGGGCTGGTCTTGCCCTCCAGTGGGCTTTGTGAAACTTAATGTTGATGCTTATTTTGATCATGACTTGCTTAGGGGCACGATGGGGCTATCCTTAGAGACGACAAAGGCAGATTTATCTATGAGAGAGGGGGGGATAAACTTCTGCGCAGATATCTTGACGGCTGAAGCCTTGCCTCTCAAATTTGGTCTATGTTGGCACAAAAGTCGGGTTGTAATCGCCTTATTATTAATTTGGACAATCTGGAGGTGATTGATACAATGAAGGATGGAGGATGGTCGGCAGGTGCGGCAGCGGCAATCTTCGATGATTGTTTTCATTATGCTTGTGATTCCATTATTACTAGGTTCGGACATTGTAATAGAGAAGCAAATAAAGTTGATCACCAGCTCGCCAGATTAGCTAGATTTTCTTCTGACTTTTGATTGGTTTGAGGAACTCTTAAATGAAATTGTAATGATCCTCACAAACAATGTACTCTTCGTTTATAAATATAAGTCCTTTTAGAGATTTCAATATGGACTACACATGGATGTATATAGACATATTTAAGAGTGTAAATCACTCACTTCGCTCTGTATGTGGTCCATATTAGAATATATAAAAAGACTACATTTAAGAACGGAGGGAGTATTGGTTATTTCTAATGAATAAAGTTCCTGGTTTTAATTCAAAAATTAATAATAGCAATGACGGGTGAAAAACCTTGCATGCCATGGGAATTACTTTCGCAGTGACGGGCCGTTTGTGTTACCCGTCATTAATAACTGGGGCTCGAATTGCACGTGGACCAAACCTTATTATTGACAGACAATAAATACTACCCGCCGCCGCTATCTATCGGCCCTATTTGGCCTAGGGTCAGCTGTGGGGCAAGTATCTATGATAGGGCCCGCCACTATATAATATTGAGGTAATATTGCACTTTCTAATGTTTCTATGTACTTTTTTTGTTTTTCAGTGTTTTATCCATCTCCCTAGTATTAATTAAGAAATGTTTATATAGTCCAATGTTATTATCCTTGGAATTGTTTACCTATCTCCCACGCATTTGTCAAGGCTTCATGTGAAAGTTGTTTGCAAAAAAGCTATAGTTCAAGGTATAGTCCACTATTTAGGTTGCGAACGAGTGTAGCATGGAGTTGAACTTCCACCGCCGCCGGCTTCACCACGCCTCACATGTGCACACGTGTTTCATGAATGAGACGAGCCGGACTAGGACCTATATTATGTGTATGCGCGACCTTATTTTCGTCACCCAAGAAAAGAAGTTGAAATGTTTTTTTGCCTCTAATAGGAGACATATCTGAATGGTTGAGAGACATATTTATTCGCCCACATGTGCCTTTTGGTTCACAAGCTTCACACTGCCTACCACTTTTCCATCTCGATCCTCGACGTACATCGTGAAGTGAGATAACAGGCCTCTAAAACCCCGTCTCTTGTAATAATATATGGAAGAGGGGTGATCAGGTTCTGGGCAAAGCTTTCGCGCGACTGCTGGAATCTTCTTCACTGTGGCTACGGATGACGACTTCTTTCCCGACATCGACGACCTTCTCGATGACATGGCGGACGACGCGATCCGTACCATATGTGTTGTTCTCCTTTAGTTTAGGGTTTGTGTTTGGCCTTGTACTTTTTTCGATAAAGGCCATTTTTATTGACTCAAAATGTAGCATCAAGCGGATACAAAACATAATGAGTACCGCCCGGCCTCTGCATAACTAAGATGCACATAGCCAAGCAAAAAACTGAAAAAATAACAAAGACGACATATCATCAACAGTAGGATCATATAGGATCGACACTATGCCTATGTCGAAGGAGGTGGTGCACCAATCCGGAGATTATGTTGCCACCCATGCCGGGTGAAGACCTCCCTGGCCACCCGCTCCTACCGCGTACACACCGCCTTGAACAATGGTTGATACTCCGTTTGGTGTAGCGTAGACCACGTACGAAGCGAGTGCGTACAATGAAAAATAACCTGCAAAGGAGAGGTGTTTTCCCCTCGAAAACAAAATCATTTCTACATAGCCAGAGTGCCCATAATAAGGCATATGCTCTCACCCGAATTAGAATTTTGAGCCTATTTGAAATTCCATCCAACCAATGACCTAAAACATTGGCAAAACTTGTGGGTGGATACAAATTAGACACTATTTGGATGACTGACCACGTAGAACACGCAAACTTGCATTGGAAAAAGAGGTGTTTGATTGTCTCGTCATGATTACAAAACTACACTTCTTACTTCCATGCCAATTGCGACGGGCAAGATTGTCTTTGTTCAGCACAACTCCCCTTCGAAGATACCACATGAAGATTTTAAGTTTTAACTTAATCTTCAACATACAAATTTTCTTGTTATTATTCACTGGGACCTCTGAATGCATGAGCGCACGGTAAATAGAGTCAATAGTGAAGGACCCAAATGTAGTGAGGTTCCAGCAAAACACATCCCGTCCTTGTGTCAGGTTAATCGACTCCAATCGAGATAATAGATTTTGCCATGACATAAGACGGGGGCCAATCAAATCCCGCCTGAAAGAAATATTCGGCAGGAATGAATTGAGCACCTGCGCAAGAGTATCATCCTTATTGCGAACAATGCGGTACAAAGCTGGATATTGTTCTCAGAGGCTGGCATTGTCTAGCCAGTTGTCCTCCCAGAAACGAATCTCTGACCCATCTTTTATCTCGAAGGATCCAAAGCGGAAAAGGTGTTTCTTCGCCGCCATTAGACCAGCCCAAAAGTGCGAGTCACTAGGTTTCAAATAGTCCCGTGACACAAATTTTTGGTCTAGATACTTATTGCACAACAGGGTTTGCCAAACGCCATCCTCGGTAAGTAGTTTGAACAACCATTTACTAAGTAAGGCATCATTCTTGACCTGAAGGTCATGAATGCCAAGTCCACCTTAGTCTTTCGGCCTACAAACCACGCTCCATTTGGCTAGCCTGTATTTATCTTTTCACTATCCCCTTGCCAAAAGAATCTGGATCTGAAATAATCCAGCCTCTGCAAGACCCCTTTTGGGAGTTAGAAAAAAAGGGCATATAGAGAACCATATTTGTGAGGACCGAGTTGGTGAAGACCAGTCGTCCTCCAACAGAGAGTAATTGCCTTTCCAACTTGTCAACCGTTTCTCTAAGCGCTCCTCTACATGTTTCCACTCCGCATTAGTGAGACGTCGATAATGAATCAGAATTCCCAAATATTTAATTGGGAATTGGCCTTGCACACAACCAAACAGGTCGGCATACTCAGTCGTTGCCTCACTGGCTTCTCCAAAGCAAAACAATTCACTTTTATGGAAGTTAATTTTAAGGCCTGACATCTTCTCAAATGCTGAAAGCAATAATTCCTGGTTTCGAGCCTTATCCAGGTCATGCTCCATAAAAAGAATTGTATCATCGTCATATTGCAGAATAGAGAGGCCACCATCCACAAGGTGGGGAACTACTCCTGCAATTTGACAGTTCTCTGCTTGGCACGATCAATCAGAATAGACAACATGTCAGCCACGATGTTAAATAAAATTGGAGACATGGAGTCACCCTGTCGTAGTCCTTCTTTTGTCTGGAAGTAATGGCCTATGTCATCATTAACCTTGATAGCCACACTACCTCCAGTAACAATATTTTGGATCCACTGGCGCCATTTATTGGAGAATCCTTTCATTCTTAGGGCTTGTTGAAGGAATGACCATTTGACCTTGTCACAGGCCTTTTCGAAGTCAATCTTGAACACTACTCCACTCATGTTTTTACGGTGCATCTCGTGAACGGTCTCATGTAGGATTACTACTCCATCGAGTATATTTCTACCTTGCATGAAAGCCGTTTGAGATGGCCGGACGACATGGTCAGCAACCGTGTTNNNCCTATTAGTAGCCACTTTGGTGAAAATCTTGAAGCCGACATTAAGGAGACATATGGGTCTATATTGCTGGATCCGCTCAGCCTCCTTAATTTTCGGCAACAAAACGATCTCGCCAAAATTAAGCCTGAATAGATCAAGTTGGCCAGTATGAAGACAATTGAACAACTCCAATAGGTCAATCTTGATGATATCCCAGAAATTCTGATAGAATTCTGCGGGGAAGCCATCAGGGCCTCGAGATTTGTTATGTTCGATTTGAAACACCGATGCTCTCACCTCCTCCTCAGAGAAAGGTGTTATGAGGATATCGTTCTCTTTGCTGTGACTTGTGAAATATCATCTGTTCGGGTCTCGTCAAGGGTGAAGTTCCCTTCATCAGGTGCCCCAAACAGGGATTTGTAGTATTGGGAGATATAACTTTTGAGCTTTGCTTGACCATTGATACGCCCCTCATTTTGTTGGAGACTGAGTATACACTTCTTCCTATGTCGACCATTGGCGACAAGTTGGAAGTATTGTGTATTATTGTCTCCCTTCAAGATGAAGTCGGCTTTGGATCTTTGGTAATATTTGATTTCCTCTTCGCAAAAGATGTGTGATCTTCTCATTGGATTGATTTTTCAATTCAATCTCTTGTTGTGACAAGATGCGCAAAAGATAGTATTTGTACTTTTTTTTGACAAAGGTTTGGTCTTGTACTAGTAGCAATTGATATGGATACGACGTTTCTCCTTTGTGTACCCGTTTACATTACTAGTTACATAATTTCTCTTGATTTATTGCTTTACTAGATTACATTTATTGGAAAATTGCTGAAATGTTCAATACCACTATGGAAGTGTTCCAATACGTTTTTTATAGGACCCTAATAAATCCCGAACGTTCGGATTTTAGCATTTCATCCAGAACATCTTTTAATGGCAACTTTAGTTGACAGGAGGTGACAACTATAGTTGATAAACATGACAGTTATAACTAAAGTTGCCACCTTTTGTCAACTAAACTTGTCACCTCGTGTCAATGAAAGTTGCCAGTTCGGAATGAATGCTTAAATTCCGAACGCTCGGGATTTATCATTTCCGTTTTTATATGACCCGCTTAACCTCCTTTACTCCTCCATAGACCTGGCTAGGGAGAGGTTCCAGGCCCATTTTGGAGAAATTTCGTGAACGAAAACCTGCTCGGTTCTGATATAGTATACTATATCCAAAGACAGAAGATTGCAAAATTTAACAGAACTGTGCGACTATTTTCCCCCAAAAGATTCTTAGTTGGCAGATTTGTCGCTGTGCGTTGATGGCCTTTTATATTTGCGAAATGACCGTTGGCCCGACCAGCCTTTACTACGGTCTTTGCAGCCGTTGGATGTGCCATTCTCATGTACAGTACAGTGCTACTCCGTTACGTACATCGTCACTAGCTCCGGTACGTACGTACATCATCACTAGCTCCGGTACGCCTAGCTCCGTTGGAGTAGGTTCCAACATGCACACTAGTGGTGCTTAGGCGTGCCCTGCAGTACAGGATGCCAATGAGAGCCATTCATTACTACTACTAGTAGTGCCCTGACAACGTATAAGAATTGATGGTACTCCTACTACGTAGCTAGGAGTAGACGAGCGGTAAGTTGCGCTGCAGTGTCGCACGTTGCATGCATGGCCACGTACCGTACATATGTTTACTGGTAGCTTGATGCAACTGCAAATGCTATCTTAAGAGTGACATGTAAGATTAATGATGAGGTAGAGTAGAGAGAACTCAGAAAAAAAAGCTTTGCCTTTTCTTATTTAAGAAAAGACAAAAGATGATCTCTTAGCACAATATGTCTCACCATATATTTAGGAATAACTAGTTATCGAAGATAAGGCTAAGAGATGACCCGTTGTAGACAATTTTTTTTGTCATCTCTAAATTACATGCAAGACTTAAGATAACACTATTTTATCAACCATTGTACATGTCCTAATTGAGCACTTTTTTTTATTTTTTGCTCGAGACGATGCTGCGGAGGCGAAGAAGAAGTACAGTACTGCGTATACATAGCGCTGCAATGTAAATATGTGCTAAGAGCATCTACAACCGGACGTCTCAAACAATCCCCCATATGCCCGCGGGCGCGCTCGGTCAATGACCGGACAGGAGAGAGAAGAAAAAAAAATGACCCAACCGGACCCCTCATATCATCCGTATACGTCCGGGATGTCCGCTAACCCTCATATCCATCTCAAATATAGGGAGGATGTGAGGCCTCGTGGACACGCCCGGGCGCGCTCAGTCAGTCCGCCACGTAGGATGCGACCCCACCCCGAATCATTTTTCTTTTCTTTATTCATTCTTTTCTTACTCTCTCTTTCTCTTTACCAATCACGTGTAAATGAACGTATATATGAAAAAAAATTAGGAATGTGACTGTGCGAACGTACAAATAGGGGAGAGAGCTAGAGAGGTGGTGCGTGCATGTATGCATGGTCCGAGTCGTACCATGAGTTGCGTGATGACGCCAACTTACCAGCTACGAAGATTGCAAGCCATGTACGTAAGCTAGCTAGCCAGGCTTTTGTCCCGATGGGCAAGCAATGGTGTCGTGTCCGATAATAACATAGATGAGCCCATCTTGTTCTTCTTTCTTACTAGAAGTCTAATAGTAAATACATTCTTCATTCCATAATACGGTGCATACAAATTTTATAAAAAGATGTGACTAGATCTTAGTCGAGTGAGACTTACCAAATCTTAATCAAATGACAAAACATATAAAAAGAAGAAAGGAAAAATAATAACTTTTTACGCTGATCTCCATGTAAGCTCCTACAAATATTAAAGTCTCAGTCGACGGAGATTTAGCAATCTCGTTTGTGAAAAATCAAACCTCACAACTTTGACCAAGTTTATGGATTAAAACATTTACATCTACAATGCCAAACATATATCATAAGATGCATCACATGATGAGTTTCATATTATATGTATATTTTGTATTGTAAATCTAAATATATTTTGTATAAAATCGATCAAAGTTTATAAAGTTTGTTTTTTCAGAAAAATCTATGAGCACTTATGAAGCTGAGGGAATATAATTTTACGTGGCGTGGATGTGGTTTCGTTTTAACTGTACCTCACCAATAAAAAACTGAGGGCACACAAACTACAGTACACTTTTATGTCGGATTAAGATATTTTTTTCCGTTGGTAATTTCTCCATGTACTATTGAATTGCATTTTGGGTTATGTACATGTCTCTCACGTTGAAAGTGTCCGTCGAGATGGAGATTTTTTTAATTCCAATTAAACTTGCACTACGTTTTTTGATCAACTAAAATTTAGGATGTCTCATTTGACTGGGAATTATCAAACCAAGAAATTATTGCATCTATAAACTTGTTTTCTTTCGAAATGACCAAACTAAAGGTCATATATTAAATAGCACAAAATCTTAAAAAACACTCACAAAAATTACATCCAAATCGAGGTCTTATTCCTCTCGCATACATCGGAGGCACCTCGTGAGCAAAGATTTTTGGCACCTCTAAGCCTCCATCTCAATGGAGGAAACTTACTTAAACTCAGGAGCTGGTAGAACCAACAGGTGGAAAGTCATCGATGTAGACAAGGAGATGTCGATGGTCGTGATCTGCATAGCAAATCGGTGCACCAGAGAAAAACAAACATCGAAGAGGGCCTTTATAACACCCCAACTCCGTCCAAACGGCTCGGGGAAGACAAATCTCACACGCTCCTCGACTAGGTTAAGCCTGCCAACCTTCATCGGTGGGAACTGGAGTTGGAGGACTAAGACGTACAACTATGTTGTCTACTTCGCGAGACATTGTGACCGAGACAAATCTGCAAAACGAACAACAAATCTGAAGAAACTGATTTGCGGTCTTTCAGACGCCTCCCGACGGTATGAAGAAAAATCATGGGAGCGAGTGCGAGGTGGGAAGACCTTATTCCATGCCAACAATGGCACCATCATCTCCCCACCGGCAAACAAAGACAAACCCTAAATTTATTTCTAACTGTACCACCACCGAACCAAAGCCCTAGGGTCCCCGCCCCTTCCGTCACGAAAGCGACATATGGAGGAAGAGGGGGCCCCCAAATTCGTGAGGTAGAAGGATATACCCGTCGCCACCACATGTCGCCTAGGTTAGAGAGGGAGAGCGGAAACTATTGTCGTACTTTTAATTCTCCTTGGAACGAAACTTTAATGTGGACACACTAATGTTGTTGCATGTAATCTTTGGAAACTAAACGATGCCCCGCGCGTTGCAGCGGGATTTTGTATGAAATTAAAATTATGTGGAACTAATCATCTAGCTACCGTCTTTACAATTTCTCCTATAGTAATATAGTAAGATAAAAAAAATTATCAGTATTTTACAAATCAATAAATAAATAAAGACATATCTCAATCTATATATATGTTCAAAGTTAGACGAAAACAACATAAAATATGCATGCACGACTCACATTTCTTTTATATAGAACACTCAAGTATGAGGCTAAAAGCTGCATGCATGCGTCAATTTATTTTCTTGATTAAAACAGTCGTAGGAGGTAGTTACTGCATGCATTTGCATGCATGCGTCAGTTACCACATATGGTGAGTGCAGCAGCTCTCAGTGTGTAGATCGGATGGATATTATTGATTGATCTAGTATATCCAAGGGCTAAATTAATTTGGGTGATGTGGCTTAAGGAGAAGCAAGAGAATTTCTAATAATGAGGGCTAGCTATTTAGATATAATAGATAACAAGGTAAAGAGCGCAACAGCCTGAGGCATATATATCTGGTCTAAACGAAACCTGGCCATGGATGACCCGGCCGAAAGCCCGACGTCCGGGCCAGGTTTGGGCCTCACTTTCCCACCCACAGCCCGATAAACATGATATTTTGGGGATATTATGAGTATTATTGAGTACGGAAATAGGTACGCGAATATTATTTCTGTCTAAATGGAAAAATATTCTTTTTTCTGGGCCCGGGCTGGCTTAGGCCTGAGATTTGAAGTTGGGCTTTGCAAAGCCTGACCCCCAACCCGGCCCGGCCCGGACAATGCCCAGGTTTAGTCCAAAGTAGTAGTACTCCACAATTTATTTACTCGGACGCAAACTATTGTTTCTGTTATTAATAAAAATTTCCAGCTTGCGACAGATGGGTAAAATCCAGCCAGACAGCCAGCACTAGGAAGGAACAACGTTAGATTCAGAAGGAAGAACACTCATGTACGCACACGCGAGCGAAAGAGGCCAACGGCTGCGCGCGCGGTGGACGCCTATCGTCGGCGACAAACGCGAGCCGGTTCCTTGGAAGGCAACCTCACCGCCAGGAGCCAAGCAAGGACGCCGCATCTATCGAGCGAGATCACACGCGGTTCCGTCAAGCCACGGCTCACGCTTTCATACGTGTCCCCCAGTCTATGCTCTACTCAGCAGTAGCACGCGACGCTTGACACCAAGAGAGACAGACACGCACAGATCTACAGAGAAGGCCTCCGGGAAGAAGTGGCGGTGAACTGGCGGTGGAGGCCAACGGCAAACATCCCATGCCATGCCATTGCCCATGCCTGCAGCTGCAGCTGCAGCGCGCGGCAGGGGATGGCGACGGAGCCACACTACACACACTAACACTGCAGTGCATTCAAGCCCAGGACACGCACAGTGCTCTGCCCTGCCCTGTCTACGATCTATCGCCTATAGTGGCCGGAATCAATCGGGTCGTACGTACGTGGTGGTACGTTCGTCGTTACCCCTGCTGGCTGTCCCGCCCGCGTCGATCGCTTGCGCTCGAGGCATGTCGTAGCGTGAGCTAGAGTCGCCTAGTCCTCCACCTCTGTCTCCATCGCTCGGCCTCGGCCTCGGCCTCCTAGCGATCGATTGAATGCGGCCCATAAATGCCCCAACCTCCCCTTTGTTTCGCCGGTTGGTTGGCGAATTCATTGCGTGCCCCCCGCGAGAGCGCGTGCTGCCAATTGCTTCCATATGTACCCACGCCATGCCATGGACGCCGCATACCACCAACGCGCTTCGCACCCCCAACCGGCCTCCCTCCTCGTCATCTTCCTCTTCCTCTTCCTCGGCCTCATCTCCCATCCATCTCTATCTATATGCGGCTATTTCGCAACGCCTCCATGCATGAAGGGTGAAGAAGCCGACCATCTCTTCTCCCATCTCCTTCCGGCCGCGCGCGTGAAACAAATCGGGGCTTAAATTCGCTGTGGTGTTTCACCACGTCGTCCTCGCTCGACCATGTGTGTCGGTTCTTCGGTAGATCATGCACCAGCTGGTGAGTTGTGTTCTTCAGCTAGCTCTTGTTATTTCATCATGGTTAAATCCTGGGAGGCGAATGGACGCGGTATTGGTGCGGTTCAATCAGAAAGCTGGCACCCCCGGAGGCAAGGGGTTCCGCTCTTCGATTGAGCCGTGCCAATATCACGCGGTTCCTCCGGATTCGCATCCTCCTTCCATGCTTCAAATTTAAGCTAGCATCGCAATTGATCCAGTACTACTGATTGATTGGATTTTCGTAGCATGGATTTTTTTTCTTTTGAAAGAACAACATGGAAGAGGTTTCAAATTTGTAATGTGTGTCATAGAGTTTTGTGAATCACAATGCAGTTAATTTCTCGTGATGTTGCTTAAAACTGACTAGTGTAGGTAATATACAAACTAGGACTGATCCTTTCTGGACAGAACAAACATACTATAAATATCTGGTTTGTGGCATGTCATATTTCAAGGCCAGCTTCCCGCAAAAAAAAAAAAAATATCAAGGCCAGCTAGTTATCATATTTTTTCCATTCTTATGAGACGACTAGACATTCGATACAAAGTCCTTGATCGATTGATTCCATGCTGGCAAAAACTGCTTGACACCATGCATCCAGAAGAGGTCCAGTATAAGTAACCCGATCGATCAGTAAGTCATAAGGACTAGGCACCCACACAAGTTGATGGACTGGGAAATCCATTCGACAAAGTTCTCGATGCTTAATTTCCCCCCTTATTTGTCTGGTATCAGTATGCAGTAGTGAACCTGGTCAGGTATCGCTCACTATAGCAATTGGCTCCTGAGGAACAGAACAAATTAAAGACTGTTTAGTGGTACTTAGTAGTAGTAGTAGTAGTAGTAGTAGTAGTTAAGATCGACTGGAAGGACCAAAAGATCCTAGTACAGAACTACAGACACAGACTACAGATACAGGGAGCAGGGTGCGCATGCCCCACTGTTCTGCCCATTGCGTCTGAAAACTTGAAGAAAGATGCCAGTACGTCCATCCACATTCAATTGAGTTTTAATTACCTATAATGTCTTAGTTGGAAACACTGTACACTGTAAACTTTCCTACTCCTATATATGAAGCCAGCTTTCATGTCTCTCCTCTCATTTCCTGGCTTTATTTGCAAAAGAAGCTAGCTATTCAGTACTCTGATTTCTTAGTGTGTTTATTTTTTCGATAATGAGGATTACCCCTGGTCTCTGCATCAAGCGATGCACACAGAGATTCTGATTTCTCAGTGTAGTGACAAGTCGGCAATGCAAGACTCTACGTACACTAGCCAGTACTCCAGCTAGCTGATGAATGGGATGGTTCTTGTTTATCTCTGCCCGGTAAATACACTCACCCAGTAAACCTTGCGTTACCGGTGTCAATTTATTTCTGCCATTTTGGGGCCCAAACGGTGTGCAGGCAAGTACAGTACAGGGTATTGCATATTTTTTTCTTCAAAAAGGAGTACCCCGGCCTCTGCATCAGGAGGAACAGGGTATTGCATATAGCATGCAGATTCTGGCTATGATTTGAATGAAGGCTTCCTCACGCGGCCACAAGCATCCCGATCGGAGTTTTCGCCGAACAATTAATGCATGCGCCAAGAAATTGTTTGGAGTAGGTGGAATGATCTTCAAAAAGGAATTAAGTCAAGGAATAGCTAGCAAAACCTTGTGATTTCCATATAAAGACAGTCTTTTCTTTGAAATGGTAGCTAGCAAGAGTATTGCAGCAGTAAAAAGATATAATTTGTTTTGAAATGAAGGCAAAAGTTTTGCAAAAGCTTTGCATCATCGACATTTACAACTTGGAGCCACTCCCTTACCAACCCCCATAGCATCAATGTAGGCGAAGGACCCTCAGTAGTGACCACTAGTCATGTGCTTACAAGTGATGTTGTTGTCAATGCCCTCTTGAAGGTGGACATCACGAAGGTCCAACCAAAGGGAGATGAAGTCACACTGCCACAAGCATCCGATTTTTCAAAGAACAATTAATGCACGAGCCAAGAAATTATTTGGAGTAGATGGAATGATCTTCAAAAAGGAATTAAGTCGAAGAATAGCTAGAAAAACCTTGTGATTTTCCGCATAAAGACAAAAAAAATTGTAGGTAGCAAGAGTATTGCAGCAATAAAAAGTATATTTTGTTTTTGAAACGGAGGCCAAGTCTTTGCCCCGTCAATTAATTCAGAGAAATAAAGTATCCCAGTTACAAATATTATGCCCAAGCCAGGGGTGGATCTAGTGGGGGTGCCATGGCACCCCTCCAAAAATATAAAATAAACTTACTGTGTATGTAACACTAAATATCTATGAAGTTGATGCTATTTTAGAACTATTTGTTGAGATTATGATGATGTTTAGTGTAAATTTTGAATTGGCACCACCATAGCTGAGATTCTAGGTCGGCCATTGGCCGGAGAGTCCAACAACGATAGAAAGAGGTCACTACTCTCCCGGCATGATTAGACCCAAGTGTTTCTCACCTGTGATGACCCAAACCTCTGCTTCTATCTTGATACCCTCAAGATGGACCGGAGGCGGTGCGGAGTTATGGCGGAAGACCCTTGCATTTCTTTCATTACAAACGGTCCATCTTAGAAGCATAATGAGGGAGGTCATGGCGCTCCTATTTGAGACGTTGCTTTCGGACATGTTGATCCAAGTGTCAAGCGGTAGTGTCGAGATTTACAATTAAGAGCCACTCCCTTACCAACCCCCATAGCATCAATGCATACCAGCTTTTGTGAAACAAGTGTGAAGTCCTAACCACACTTAGCCAACATATGCGCCATTCATATTCTATTTCAATGAGAAATTTGACCTTCGCGCGGGGGTGAGGAGGAGGAGGTCCAAACTATCCGGGTAGGCGTTTCATTGAAGAATTGTGTCACGTAGGTGAGCGTCCCCGAGTAGTGGCCACGAGTAATGTGCTTCCAAGTGATATCGTCGTCAATGCCCTCTTGAAGGTGGACAATCATATAGGTCCAACCAAAGGGAGATGAATTCACGGACATGATCCAAAGATACGGGAATGTTAATCGACCCAAGCATCATCCTAAAAAAAAAAAAATCCTCGAAAGCATCTTTGACCTTCCATCTTACTTCTTGAGCAAGCATAGATGAGAGGAGCGATCCAGGGGAGCTTCAAAAGAGGGCACAAGTGCCATCACCGATGAAGATGCTTGTGAAGGCATATAATAAGTCTCTATCCTCGTATCGTCGCACGGATTACCCATACCCACCCACATCTTGTCGAGCTCTTTCCACTCAAATCACAGCCACCACAACCTTACAGCTCGGGCGAATTTCTGGATTAAGCAGCATGACATATTGGCATGGAACTGCATATCACGGCCAGTTCCCAATCAGTGGCACCCTGCGGGCAGGCTACTGACATAACCGAGGATGGGCCGCGCGTACGACATACAATGATACAAACATAAATGTTACTCGCATGCATGCAGCAGTATGCATGCAGCCAGCAATGGCGTCCCAACGTACGAATACGTGGGCAGAATTTGACAGCCATGCATGTGCTCGATCGATCTCGCACGTTGAGCTGGTTGCAACGGGAATATCATAAGTAGTATCATGCATGTCAACTAGGCAGTTTTGATAAGATGGCATAGAATTAAATGAAGGAAGAGAGGGTTGAGTATCATAATACGATACCGTATCATATTAAATGATATGCTACTATGTGTCATGCATGACAATAAATATACTATCCTATGATACTGTTGAAGAAGGGAGAGAGGGATTTGGTGGAATAGCTGTTGTATTGCTTGAGCCTCGTGGACATATATATAGGAGTACAAGACAAG